>ATSW01028960.1:0-11069 GCA_000444245.1 Botryllus schlosseri
GTTCAAAATATATTGAAATTTATGATCATGATATTTTTTGTTGTAATTGTATTTTTTCAATAAAATATTATTTCTTTTGTGGTAACCATGCCCGTCGCCCATCTCAGAGAGCACAGAGTTGTACTGACGTAGAGTTATCAAAACGTGGTTGTTAAACGGCGTTGTCTATTTGTATCTCGATAATGAAGTCATGCGGCCCACGGCCTCTATAAATTTTGATAAGTGGCCCGCTACCCATTTTGAGTTGGCGACCCCTGATATAGCTCTTTGTGATGCAAATGAAAGAGAATAGAACCATACGAAAAAAAGTTTGTGGCATGTTTTTCAATCACTCATTTACATTTTTACGCACCATTTGGTAAAAGTTGCAGTAAAAATTGGCATGAGAAATAAAGAAAAGTTGCAAAACGTTGCACTATAAAATTCCTCCAGACACCTTAAAACATCGAAGTACATAGATTGTGATTATCTAGGAAGCTGTCGGAAGCTGTAAAAAAGTTGCAAAAACTTGCTCTAGTGTTGTGTGTGATAAACGATAAGACGCGCTCTATTTGGCGAATTGCGATCGTCGACGACTCGCTGACCCGCCCAATTGATTATTGTTCTTGTCTATACTGTGGGTCTTAGGATTTGCACACTGGCAACAGTCTAATACAGTGATTTCAACCTGTGTGAGGGTTCGCGGTTGTGCGAATGAAAATCCCAGTTAAGTGCGAATGACGAAGGTGGTGCGAATGGTGCGAATGAAGAATCCGGATGAGTGCGAATGAAAATCGTGACGTGGAATAATTCAAATAAACATAATAGGAAATTCAAGGGCAGTGTAACTGTTGAAGTTGAGATGCAATTGCAAAAACTTGTTTAACTTACGACGCACCACTAATCGTAGCTCTCACAAGCAGTAGTAAATTAATATTTTCGCACTATATATAAATAATACGTAACAAGAAGCGTGGTTTGGAAGCTGGTGTAGTGGCAGACACACAGTACATGAGCCCATCTGAGCCTGCGACCGGCTGGATGAATGACGTCAATTTCACATTCTGCTTTTTTGCGCTAAACAATCATCATATTTTCGTTATAACTGTTCGATTAGCGCGAGGCACGAGGATAGTAAAGTAAATACCATCATTAGATACTCACATTTGTAAGTTACTGTAACGCAAATTTTACTCCTTCAAGGTATATTAAAGTATGAACCGCAAAGGCGTAATTTTGGGTCGACACGGTGCCAGAGCTATCTGGTAATATGTGTGTAATATTTGTTGAATTTATTGCACAAAATCCTGCGATAGTTCTTACATATTCAAGTTCAGTGTGTTGGGGACTGCAGCGCATAAGCGAGACACGCAGAAAATATTGATTTATCTCGAGAATTCACGATGATATTTGTCCGAATGGTTTTTCTGGAAAACAGGGCCGAAGACTTTTTGGATGAACTAGTGTAGCGTTACCATATTTTTGTGGTAAGGTGCATGTTCCTTTAGTGTTGAGTTTCTTTGTTCATGCTGTCGGCGATTGGCGGTGAGTAGTCCGAAGTTTGTTTGTTTGCTTGATATCCGCAGTGTTTCGACTACATTCTTTATACCAGGCCTGTAGTCTCTGTTTTGAATCCGTGTTTACCGAATTGTAGCACGGCTATCTTCAAGGCTCCTATAACACACCGCTTACGCGGATCACGTGGTGAAAATGAGCCCAGATAAACCTCCAACACTTAGAGGCAGGAATTCTGAAGTCGACCTTGGTTGGACTCGAACCCACAAACCCACAACCCATTGGTGTTGTACTTGTAAATGTAGATCATACCCCTACGGTATCTCGTCATCAGTAGTGGTCCGAAGTTGAAAGTCAAGGAATTTCAACCAAAGACACGTTATCATGACCTGACAAATTGTAATACATGAACAAGGTTCACATTGCAGAACCTATCAAATTGAGTTTGTGAACGCGAACCTCCAAATTTTCTGAGGTACACACGTAGAACGGGAACGTGAACCTCACGTTCACGACATCGCTAGTTTATTCATTCTTGTCATCACTTGAGTTGCATCGCCCTCAGAATATATGAGATTGCAACTAATGTTGTATGATTGGATAGATTGAATTTGACAACATACTTCTGACCGCTGATGATCCCAGGTTGATCAGTGTTCAGTAGCGTTGCGCTCGAATACACGAACAATTAATCACTGCTGATCACCAACCAGGATAATTCAATTAGATACCAAATTCATCGTACAAAGCTTCATGCAATATCGTCAATGTCTATATTTCAATGCGTACGATTTTGTCGCCAACAGATGCGTAAATAGTGAGTCCAATACCATCCCAAGTCACCCCCGAAGATTCACAGCGTGTCCCTCCACATGACTAAATAAACTTAAACTCAAAGAAGGATCTTTAGGATATCGAATTGTGAAGGCCCGATTGACAGGTGAAGCCTGCTGAGCCTAATTGAAATCACGTTGCTCTCCCGCGCACAAGAATGGAAAATTAAAAACGTCCGTTCATCATATATTCAATGTCTATATTTTAATGCGTACGATGCGTGTCCCTCCACAACACTGAGTAAACTTGGTCAACTCGAAGAAAGATATTTCGGTAATCGAATTGTGGAGCACCGACGGACAGGTGAAGCCTGCTGAGCATAATTGAAAACAAGTTGCCCTGTCGCGAACAAAAAAGGAAATTAAAAAAAGTCTGTTCGTCATAAATTGAATGTGAACTTGACTCTGGAAATGAGGAATAGTAGGAACAGCGGCCATGGGTACATTCTTTGAATAGAGAAAATGACGCATTATAGACTATTGCGAAATAGGCGAACAGACACATGCAATGGCCTACCCGCTCCCTCAAGCTTGATCATGCCCAGCAATTTGCCCAGACATTTTATCATGTTTATGAAGTGATAAGTCCGGATATGTGCAGCGATTCGATTCGATTCGAGACAACTATAATGGGGGAAGCGCAGCGGGAAAGCTCCGCTTTCAAAGATCGCAATGGATTTGCTCACCTGCGTCGAACTACAGAACAAGAGGAGTATAAAAGTCTGGTCGACTGGAATAGAAGTTATACATATTATCTTGCAGAGGAGCGATACAGATATATAAAATTATGGGTTCTGAGATGTCTATCTTCCCGCGTCGGCATCGTAATACGCCAGGGCCGGCCAACCCGTGGCCCGCGGGCCACATGTGGCCCGCGAGAAGGTTTTGAGTGGCCCGCGAGGTAATTTTAGAAATTAGTAATATTACCAAAAATGGATTGCCCAGATTGTGAACTTGCATGGCCAACCATAAATTTGATTAGTCTGGCCGCAGCACTGAGGATGTGATGACCAAAATATCCGTTTCGACGCATTGGCAAATCAATATAAGCCAGTCAAATTTTGGTAGACCTTCGTACATTACAATAAAGCAGAATATTCTGCGGTAGATTTATGTAAAGTAAAAACTTTCTTCCTGCTTCCCGCAATATGTTGTCACTCGATATATTGCTTTTAATATTGTCACCCTCTCCTGAAAATGAAAGAACACCCAATGCACCAGATTAAGTCTAATTATAATCGCAATTACGAGAGAAAGTTTCGTTTAACATGTGACATTGCGTTTGCACTCGCAGAAAGACCGTTGACAATGAAACATAGGCATAAAATGATTAACGCATGTACGCCGAAGCTTTAGATATCGATATGTCCAGGCACCGAATAGTCCAGTTCATGCAAACTGAGCCCAGCAATATACAGCAGACCCTTAATATACTCAATATAACAATTATATTGACCGATAAACTTTGAAACATTTTCGCGCTTTGCGCGGCTAGTGGCCCGCGCGATGGTTCGGCAATGAAATGTGGCCCTTTGGCCAAAAAGGTTAGCCACCCCTGTAATACGCAGAACAGCAGGCCTCAATACGAAGATGACTGTTGCAATAATAGAACAAAACCGGCATCATCAACTGCCATACCAAGAAGACGATCGGACCCATACCAATCCCAGGAGGCTATTCGCGGGCGCATTATATAACAGTAGGTTGGAATGAACAGCCGGTATTGCTTGCACCTATCCGCGAAGATGACGAGTTGGCCCATTCGTACTGGCACAAAAGAAGGGGGAAGCGAAATAATCAATCTGTCGCCGGAGTGCAATCACGGAGCAGGCCAATTTCGCTGCATGATTACCCTCCCGGAGTCAAGGTCGTTATGGCAAAGGCGTGATGGTAGCGAAGTCTCCGAGCTACGATGTCGAATGGAATTATACGCAATGGAACATATATATATTTTTTTTGTGTTCGTTAGCCCATCGTATATTTATGTTGCAAATATATACTCTCGTATTATATAAACCTGGCGCGTGTAGACGAGGTCCAGAATATGCCGTTGTGTCAAGTCGCCACCACGACATCGACGTAGCCAGAATTTCGGGAACGCAGAATGTTGATTAAGCGTCTTACTTATTGTTACCTACATATATTAATAGGAATCACTTTTCCAAAAGTTTTCTTGATGCGGATATTCAGCAATTATATGTATATATTGTTATCCGAATATATCATGGGACAGTCGTCCAGTCGTCCCGGCTCCCTAGATTTGAATGCTGCAAGTTTACGATGCCGAGTACCTGCGCAATAGCGCGAATTCTGATTTAAATCCTTGAAATTCGTGGAGTTGTCTAAAATTAGCAAATTAGCATGAATTGCACTATGCGAACATCGCTGGTGACAACCAGCAGTGGTCAAAGCAGTCATCGCCGGCCTAGGTTGGCAAAAGAAACCTAAAATTGTCAAGGAGAAATGTAGGCAGTCCGAAATCATAAACAGTCGAGTAAATACCGCAATTAGGCAAGTCTATTTGAGTACCCCGACATAAATAAGTATGATAATCCATTACTGACCACCTGCGGTGTGAAAATGCATTGCATGCATCACTACCTTCGGAGCTATGCAGGCTTATGTCAAGTCGGATTTACCCCGACAAGGAGTAGGCGTACGACAAAATTTGCTATCTTGAAGTCATCGTTTTTAATTTCACCATCGGGTAAGCATGTATAACATCAGTATTACCATGATGGCTCATTTAATTTTAGATTTGTAAGGAACTGTACAACTATATGCAGCGTAGATTGCTCGTGGAATCGGGCATACGAATATAAATGACATTTTTCTTCATCACGAACTTTTGATGGAGATGCATCTTTTCCCCAGCCAGGTAAGGTTGCGCAGCTATTACAGCGATTATACGCTGTGTGGAATTGTCATAATATTATAAGCGTTTGAATATATGATGTCGATATTGATTGGTTAAAACAATGCAAACCCCGGTATAGGTTTAGCACCTGGAGCCCTAATCCCACATTACCTAGTTTTGGTCAGTCAATTATTATCAATTGCGATATCTAGTCAGCCGAATCGCAGCGGCATCGCTTCCGCTGCAGACAGACACAGACACTGTCTTTCAACGCAGCCGATTGCTTACCCAATTACCACGATCCTGATAAATTACCGTCGTTTAATCAACATATAGCTCGAATACAACTATAGCAGCAATACAATAGCAGAACGCGAGTTTATTCCGCCGGTCTATGCCAAAAAATGACATAAATGACCCACACTGTAAACTGAAGCCGTGTATTTTCATGAATTACAATCTAACGTAGTAGTTCCCTACCTTTTCTACTCATCGCCCCCTAATCAAGCTCGACAAAAATTTTGCCCCTCCCCCATATTTACGAATCCTAAAAAGAAGATGTATGAACACAAAGTTTATTCATATATCTCTGATCGCTGGTGTATTCACTAAAAACAGGCCATTTGTCGAGTAGGCCATAACCCTAACCCTAACTCACCACAGTTTTCACGACTCCGACTTCATCAAGCGAAAATTAGCCAAACTGCCATAACCCATCAGTACTAAGATGCAATGCCGTCACACGAATCGTGGCGGTCAGAATCGCCCTTGTTACTTAAATTATATATTTATTTGCCATTATTGGTAAATAGCTCAGACATGATGTTACATTGACCTTATTGATGGTGGATCGATAATCCGCTGGATGCGCTGCTGTGTTAGACTCACAAACCCTTGTCTAATCTTTCATCAGATTAACGACTCCAGCCGCAACGAAGATTCAAAATATTATTTCTGCAAAATTGGTAAGTAGAACGCATGTGTTGAGTTTAGAATAAGAACTTTATCAAAGATCTATGTCATATCACCAGAAAGCCATATATGACTCGTGATAAATAGGTTACTAATCCATGAGTTAATGAATGATACTATCGCTGTCTTCACTTCAGCAATGATAAAGACATCGATAGCGACACTTTCCTGGTGATGAGCCGCGAGTAGTTTAAATCGCAGAGTTTCCGGTGTCACATAATGACTTGAAATCTGGAGCTATGTTGAAACGTGTACGACGATGGAACTCTCCATGGCCAGGCGCCAAGCATATGATTGCGTGTATACCTGTATAGGCTACACGTCCACGTTCGATGCGGTGATTTAGATCAGTGGCGGGAAACTACTCAAGTCGGCGGGCCTGATAGGGGATAATCAAGTACCTGGCGATCGGGATGCTTGAATCGATACAATAATCGCGGATTTATCCACCTACATAAGGGATATATTGTATTTAATGTAAACTATAACGTTAAAGCATATAGAGACCAAATCAGTATTCAAATAATTTAATAATGTATAATTCTTCAATAGCTGTTGAAGTCAGTGAGACATCTGTGCTCGATCATAATTGTCAACAAGTTCTTTGCACTCTGGCTGCATGCCGGACGTAGAAACCAGTAGTAATCTGTTAAATTGCAATGCAGCTTTCTCTTGGTAATGTTCATGGTCGACAATATTTGCTCGCAAATGTATAGACCAGAGTTTTTGATGGAGCCGCGGACCGCAGCAGGTGTTCAATGTCTTTCCTACTACGTCTTATTTAACGGGACCTTGCCGACTTGCATTCCACACACATCGTGACAATATAATTTACTATTGTGAATTCCCGCATGGCAAGAAAAAAATTAACATTTTCAAATATTTGAATAAAGTTGTTGTTTTAGGCCTACTTATTGGTATAGTTTGTCGAAATACTTAGTTATAGACACCATACAAGAGTACAAATTCATCATGACATCGCAAAAGCTGTCGCATTATAATTTTGCAGCTTATAGCGGACATTTGACGTGTCACAATTATAGGAAGAATATTTTAGAATATGACAAAGGCACTACTTTACTCGCCACCTTTAATTGGCAATAATAACATCGATGACATACCGAAGACGATGCAGGATGTAGGCCTAACTAACGAAACATCAAAGAGCAACATAATGCCAATGGTTGCCATACCGGCCTGCTTAGATAGTTTAATACGGGACGCAGCGCAAGCTATAAAATTTTGATATATTACTATTCCCCATAACAGCTTGATAGTTGGTTGCGTCCACGGTTGTACCAACTCACGGCATTCCTCGTTACAAGTCCTTCTCTGATTGTCACGTTTGACCCGACTCAACTCGAGTCATTTTTATTTATCACACATTCAGTCCGAGTTCGAGTAATTCTAAAAAAGATTGCGCCCAAGTACGAATCACAATTTCCAGTCAGGAATCATCCAGGGCTTTGGAGCCAGAGCCGGAGCCCGGAGCCAGGGCTCCGGCGCCGTGCCTTTTTACCGGAGCTGGAGCCGCAGCCGGATATCTACATAAAATTCAGCCGGAGCCGGAGCTGGAGCCAGTTATTTGAGGGATAGCTCTGGCTCCGACGTATTTCATAAGATGCTATTATATATGCAACAACCATATCGGTTGAGTTCACATTATATATATTGTTATCTCAATATAGCATCGGGCAGTCGGTCAGTAACATTTGAAAGTATAGTCGCTAAGCTTGTATAGAATTTATTCCACGTGGTATACGAAGGAAATAACGCATCCCGGCTCCCTAGATTTGAGGACAAGTTCACGATGCCGAGTACCTGCGCAATAGTGCGAATTCTGATTGAAGTTCCTGAAATTCGTTGGGTTGACAAAAATTTGCAAGTTTGCTTAAATTGCACTATGCAATTTGCAGTAGTCAAGGCAGTCCTCGTCGGCCCTTACGTTGAAGAAGAAATAACGGCGTAAATGTACCGATTTCCAAGTAAGTAAACGAGTAAATATTCTTGGCCTAGGTTGGCCAAAGAAATTTAAAATAGTCAATGAGAAGTGTAAGCAGTCCGAAATCATAAACAGTCGAGTAAATAACGCAATTCGGCAAGTCTATTTGAGCACCCAGAATAAAATATAATAATTATTATTACCGACTACACCTGGTGTGAAAATGCATTGCGCGCAGCACTATCTACGGAGCTATGCAAGTCAAATCTGATTTACTCTAACAGTGGGTAGGCGCAAGAAAAAAATTTATATCTTGAGGTCATAGGTTTTATGCACAATAGGGTAAGCATGTAAAACATCAGTATTACTATGATGGCCCGTTTAAATGTAGGTTTTGTAATCAACTGTACAACTATCTACAGCGTAGATTGCTCGTGGAATCGGGCATACGATTATAAATGACATTTCTCTTCGTCACGAACTTTTGATTGAGATGCATCTCTGCGCCAGCTTGATAGGATTGCGCAGTTATTACGGGGATTATACGTTTTGTCAAATCGTCATGATATTATAAGCGTGTGAATATGTGATTTCGATAGTAATTGGTTAAAACAATGCAAACCCGGGTATAGATTTAGCACCAGGAGCACTAATCCCATACTAACTTGTCAGTCATTATCATCTGCGATTTCTAGTCAGCATAATCGCCGCTGCATCGCTTCAGCTGCAGACACTGACACCGACCTTCAACGCAGCCGATTGTTTATCCAATTACCACGATCCCGATAAATTACCGGCGTTTGAGCAACATACAGCTCGCATACAACAATATCAACAATGCAATAGCAGCACGAAAGTTTCTTCCGCCGCTCTATGCAGAGAAATGACAAATGACCCACACACTGTGAACGAAAGCCGCGTATTTTCATGAATTACAATCTAACGTTGTAGTTCCCGACCTTTTTGACTCATGGTCCCCTAATCAAGCTCGACAAAACCCTCCTATATTTACGGATCCTAAAAAGAAGACATAGAAACGGGAAATTTATTGATACAACCCTGATCGCTGGTGTATTCACTAGAAATGGGACATTTGTTTTTGAGCAGGTATACGGAAAGCCGTTTTCGACGTCTACTTTCCGTTTAGTTGACCATTGTTAGTCAACTTTCAAGTTATATGCCTAGTAATCCGTATACGTGTGCATTTTTTGTCGTTTCAATTAAATGTTACTTACTTACGTTCTCACATTTTCGGCCACCAATCGCCCCATCTGGTATTTTCGCCCCCCTGATTCTTAAAATAGCCCACTGGGGGCGATATCGCCCACGTTGGAAACCACTGATCAAGCCTCAGGTGTATGTGAGTCGAGTCGAGTCTCTGCACGTTCTCGGCAGTTAACGGTAATTATAGCCAAATGCAACTATTCTTTAATTTCATTGGTGCGTGCCGCCGGGATAACCCCACGCCTCGAAAATGAACGAATTCGATTTTATTTGCCGCCTAACATATCTAAACGACTGAACCACTCGCGTAAACACTGCTAATAGGCTCAAACTATTATATATAGTTATGGTTGCAGCAGGAAGGGCTTCGGGCGTAAATTTCACTCAAATCATCTCTGGATCAATCAGCTCTTCTCCACCGTGATAAGTGATCAGTAGGGCAAGTTTTTCTTGCAGTTAAATCCGTGGAAAGTTGCACTTATTTTTGACAAAAGTTGCAGTAAAAAGTTGCATTTATATTTTCACAAAAGTTTCACTAAAAGACCACATTTTGCTCGGTTGACTAAAAAAAAAGTCAACTTCCCAATTCCTCTCCCGAAATACAGTTTTCCATCCGCATTCTCTATTGATTGACTAAAAAAAGGTCAACTTTCCGGCTCAGCTCCCGAAATACCCGTAAGAACGTTACTGCAGTGCCGACATACGGTATTTCAGTCGAATTTGACCGTGTATTTCACCAAAATCGAAAATATTTCATGGATAATCGAAAAAGTCGCAAAATGTTGCAAAAAGTTGCATTAAAAAAATGGACAAAAGTTGCAAAAATTTGCACTATAAGATTCCTCCAAACAGCTTAAAACAGCATTCTGCATTTATCTTCCGAGTATTTAGGAAGCTGCCGGAAGCTATAAAAAAATTTGCAAAAGTTGCAAAAACTTGCCCTAGTGATAACCCTGTGTGATAATTATTATTTTTAATAGCTGATAACACGCGCTCTAAAGATCTGTAAGTACTTAAGGAAATAGTTTCATGTCGTAGATTTGATCTGATACAAAATCGTGTCAGATTCGTGGTCACTTTTAATTGGTTAGTATGTATCGCCTTAAACATATCAATGACTAAATGTGCTATGGTTACGGTTAGGCTTGAAATAATGGTAAAATCATGCCCTGAACGTGCCTTAGATTCCAACTATAAGAGCCAAACATATGATTGCGTGTAGGCTGCACGTGTACGTTCGAAGCGGTGACTCAGATCAGGGGAAACTTCTCTAGTCGGCGGGCCTAATAGGGGGTGATTAGGTTACCTGGCGAGCGGGATGCTTGAATCGATACAATAGTCGCTGATTTATCCACATATACAAGGAATATATTGTATTTGATGTAAACTATAACGTTGAAGCATAGAGATCAAATCAGTACTCAAGGAATTTAATAATGTAAGATACTTCAATAGCTGTTGATGTCAATGAGACATATGTGGTCGATCAAAATTGTCAACCAGTTCTTTAAACTCTGACTGCATGTCGGACGTAGAAACCCTTAGTAATGGGAGCACGTGAACATCAGTTAAATTGCAACGCAGCTTTCTCTTGTTAATGTTCATAGTGGAATATGTTTGCTCGCAAATGTATAGACCACAATAGAGCAAACACAAAGAAAACAAAGAACTAAATAAAGACCAACAGTCACTATAATTTGACTTAGTACGCAAGTATAGCGTGTAATTGCTGCAGACTGTCTGAGTC
>ATSW01029014.1:0-16567 GCA_000444245.1 Botryllus schlosseri
TGAAATGCAAAAATTTCAACCAAAGATGTCATAATGACGTGAAAATTGTAATATATGAAAAAGGTTCACAGTGCAGAACCTGCCAAGGTTCGTTTGTGAACGCGAGCCTCTAAATTTGTGAGGTTCACACTCAGAACGCGAACGTGAACCTCACGTTCACACCATCCCTAATAGGCATTTCGCGAATTAGATTAGAATTGGGACTAAAGCAAAGAAACATTTCGAAAATTAGATTAGAATTAGATTACCGGCATTTTGCTCTAATTGTCTAATTAGACAACTAGAATTATCTATAGTTCTCCAAGTCTGTAGTAGGCATATATTCGTACATGGAGCGCTAGACGTCGTAAAACTTGCGGCGCCGAATCCACGCGCGTTTTGGCAGTTCAGGGCTCAGGCCAATACCGCACATACTACTAAAGGCGTTTAGTGTAGTGTTTGTGGACTATTCATGCAATCTAATACCTTTGATCGTACCAACTGCAAAAGGTGAGCGTAATAGTTGAAATGGTACAATCGTTAGACTTGCGTGTGGAGTGGACACATAATATGATAGTAAACGTTCACTAAGCGAGAAGTCGCCCACCCGTGACAATATCATTATTAGCATTCAACATGGTCGCATTGGTCGGTGGCACTAACAGGCTAAATTGGATCATTCGAATTCGGTAGCAGAGTAGAAATGACACGACGATGTTTCTACCAGATAGAAAGGGGCATGTGAAAAGGGAACAGCAACTAGTTGAGTTTGTAAACAGTTATATGAGACCTGTTCGATGCAATGCGAAAACTTATCGAGACGCATAATGTGCGAAATCATCAGTCAGCAGTATCACATCTGTCAGCCAAAATTTCACGTAACTTGCCTAATGCTTGTTCACTGTATAAATTCCCCATTTATAGGTAGGGCCGTAGAGCCGTCATGCGTTCAGGGCAGTGCCTGTTGTTCGTTATAATATGAGCGAGATTTTACAACCTGCATCTGACTACCTGTGGAATTTATGAGACTCGGGACTTCTTGTTACGCAATGTTCAAATTGGTTATATGAATGGTTCGCACTTCCGTACTTGATACAGAAGCAGACCAGCTGTCTTTAATACTATCGAATCTGACTATCGATATTGAGTCACCCCTGAATATAAGGTATTGTGAGTTTGGTTGACAGTGCACGAAAATACGTAGAGGTGAATGCGTGTAGTGCTATCGACAAGTTAAGCCGTGATGCAACTTGCATTTCATTCGATTTGTAATGGATAGTTTCGTGAACACTTGTATATCTAGATATCCATGATAGTTATTAATAAATCCAAATCTAATTTTGCGACAATGATATGCATCGATGAACCAGAGTTGGACTACATAATTCTAGTTGTGTAATTAGACTAATTATTGCGAAATGCCGGTATTCTAATTTTAATCTAAATTGTTAATGTTTCTAAGCTCCAACTTTAATTCCAATCTAATTTCCGGTTTTTCAGAAAATTCTACAGGGGAACTGTATATCGTACGAAACGAGCCAAAGCTCGGCGTGTAGACATTTGCCGTTTTCATGTTTAAGAAAATAAACTTTGATATGATACGAACTAAACTTGATTAAGTTTCCATGTATTTGCAAATTCAGTAATTCTATTTTTAATCTGATTTTGAAAAACCTGTGTTGCTATAATTCCAATTCGAATCTAAGTTAGAAAAGCGGGATGTTTTCAGGTTGTCCATATCCTGTCCAAGTTTGGAATGAACGATTTCTTTCAAAAGGCGCGCCTTTGAGCTAGGTGCAGAACACGTTCAGGTTGATAAATTTCATGTATAAACTAGAGCGGTGTTTAGTCTTCTGCCGAACATAGCCTCCGCAGATAATTTATGACTAGATGGAATTAGTTTATGCCATACGGCGAGAGTCATGAACAAATTCATAAATAGTATATTTATTTACACCATATGCAGAATAACCTCCCTTTATCGTAAAGTCGACATGAGTGTACCGTATATACTGTATAAAGGAGTAAATAGATTAGATGTAAGATTGTCGAATTGATAAGCCCGCTTGAAGAAATCTTGTGAAAATTGGGATGGACAAAGACAGCGTCGATGACGATGTAGCGACGAATAAAACACGAAATGGAAGCAAACGTTGCTCGATTAATAAGGATTATGTTCCTGTTAAAATGATATACTTTTTCTTCATGGCAGGTAAATAGTTAACTCGTGAAATGTAGGCGTCACAGACTTAGACAATTAGATAATTCTAGTTGCCTGATTAGACAAATCAGAGCGAAATGCTGGTAATATAATTCTAATCTAATTTGTGAAATGTTGGTTTGCTCTAATTCTAATTCCAATATAACTTGTGAAATGCCTCTATACTCTCATTCTAATTCCAATCTCTTTTCTGGTTTTCCAAAAATGCTACAGCTGAACTGTATAGTGCGAAACGAGCCAAACCTGCTGTGCAGACATTTGCCATTATCGTGGTCGTCAGAATGAATTCTGAATCGATTTAATGTGAACTTCATTCGATGCCCAAGTATTCACGAAATCTATTTCCAAGTTTTTGCGAATTCAGTAATTCTAATTCTAATCTAATTTGAAAAACATCATTAAGTACGATTTAGTTACATTGCATTTTGGAAAAAAATGCGTAGCTATAAGCCAAATTCTAATCTAATTTGGAAAAATACCTCTATAGCAATAATTCTATTTCTAATCTAATTTGGAAAAGCTGAAAATCTTCTGGGTGTCCGAAACTGTGATCGCATCCCGCTTCCTGGCTTATTGACAAAACTCTCTGTGCCTTCTGCTTGGCAAAATCTAGTATACCTTCTATTGGAGTATTCCAGTATATCACATAATGAAATCATTCTAGTACCAATACGGAAAGTTCAAATATGGAGCAGATACTACCACGAAGAATACAATGTCAGTTACAGCTCTACATTACATCGAAGATTATTTGGTGTTTTTCCAACCATACTTATTTCAATGCACTTTGTGACAATGCTGTGGGTTGATCGCGACTTCACTGATACGTCATTTCCACTAACGTGCGTAGCTTTGTACTGCATGTTTCGTATGATGCTCTATCGTCTATACAACCAATCGAGGTTTACAGACTTTCATGGGGAAAATAGTATCGAAACTATGATTCCCGTTGGTAAATCAATTCTCAGTAGCAAGGATCGTATCATTTCAGTACTCGTACGGAAGCGTTTCTAGAGTGTGAACTATTTCAGGTCAGGCTTGTTCGGTGACATTCCGCTCAATTTTCATGAAGCACTTGGGCATGTCGACCAACCAAGCCGGTATCATCTACGCTCTGGAGAGGGCCGTGTCGATCGTCTCTCCCTCATTCATCGGCTTCCTGACAGACAAGACGCAAAAGCCTAAATTGGTTTTGCTAATACTTCTTGTCGGAGGCTCCCTCACTTTATCGTCCATGTATTTCATTCCGAAAGAAGAGTACGTTGGACATGGATTGGGGAAGCCTGTTAGTGCGGAAGGTAGGTTTAAGGAAAGGTCTCGTATTAAAAACAACGCTTCGCTGTTTGTAGATTAGGCTTGTTTGCTGACCTAACAATATCGTGAGGTAGCCAGTGAAATTTGAAGAAATCTTCTTTCTTTCTAATCCACAATTTTTATTCGAAATAACTTCGCTTCTACGGGTTGAATTTTAGTCAAATTTTGTGTGCGGCGTATTTTATAGGCGGCCTGGCTATTTTTCAGCTATAGAGCCAGTGGAATTTGAAAAAAGTGCTTTATTAGTTTAATGATCTCAAATCTATTCTAAACAACTTCTGCGACAGGCGTGGGCAATTATTTTGCCCGGTGGTCCAAATTTGAAGCGAAAAATGCGTTGGTGGACCAAGACAAAAGTTTAAAATACATTCTGCGGCATGCAAATTTTATTTCCGAATTGAGATGCTTGGTGAGTGTTAATATTACGTTGCATCCCGAGACTCAAATTATATATTCGGTTCATCATAAACTAAAAAGACTGTTTCAGGGCTGACTTCGGTAAACAAATATATAATGCTCCAAATCTTGTTGAAATGTCGGCATTCGGCCTGCACCTCTCATTGTTGGACGTATCGTCGCTTATGAATGGGGATGACCGCTAATCACGCGCACTGATTGAATTATATTACGAATTAGAGTTTGCAAACGTTCGACGTTAACAGTTCGAAGTTCCGACTTTGCCATTCCTAAAGTACAACGGCAACAAAGAGGATATGAACTTTAACGTGGAAACAGTGACTTGTAACTTCAACAATTACAACGTACTTTGCTATATGCACATTGCACAATTGCACATGTAGGCTTTATTTTGAATCTGGATTACTCATACGACATACGCTGGTACGGTTCAGTCTCGAGTTCCAGTCAGATTCAACTCGCTTCTGTGAAACTCTGAAACTCTGAAACTGATCGGATTCATAATATACTCATTTTTCTCACTAGCCGAGTTATGACTCGAGTCATTACAACCCTAGGAACAACCCTAATGTAGATTATAGTATAATATACCATCCGATCAAGTATAATTCAGGTTTTTTTTCACAGAAGTATCGGCCGGAAACATCTCTTTCTGTTGGAAGATCAGTTGCAATTCGGACGCGTGCGATCCGACCCTACCTTTCGCCAAATCGTGTTTCCCAAGCTTGACTTCTACAAAATGTGGAATTGATGACGCAATTACGGGACTTGCAATAGACGGTAGTACTGGTACTGTGTCGATAGGTATTATTGTGGAGGGATGCTCAGACTACGCTTGGATAAAACAATTCAACGTAAATCTAAAAGAAACTGTGAAGTCTTCAAATTTAACCATGCTGGATTTTCAGAATCATTTATACTCCCGGAATGATTCATTGCACAACGGAATACTGTGCTATCGAAAGAATGGCTCTAACAACACCGCGTCATCTTGCGGAGAGCTTAGTCAAAACGAGGCCGAGGAATATGGAGCTACGTTTTGGCTGCTTGTCACTTTGGTTTTGGTGTCTTCGTTCGCAGGAATCGGTATTTATCCGGTGCTGGAGGCTACCGCTTTTCAAGTGTTAGGAAAGAGAAATCGACACAAATTCGGTCGACAGCGACTCTGGGCGTCGATCGGTTTCGGGCTGGCGGCTTTGTCTATTGGCTTTTTGAAAGGTGAGCAATGATTGTGTCATTTGACACAGAATTAGACGATAATTTGGATTACCGAATCCACAAAAAACTTGGATATTGAATTATATTCCGAGTAAGAAATAAATACAACAGAAATCAAGTTCTGTTCATCAGGGCTCTTTAAAAATGACTTTTTTTCTCAAATCGTACTAGCTACTTGATAAAATCGTTAGGTTACCTAATCTAAGCCTACACAACAAATTTGGTTCAATTCCAACCACAGGAAGCGGAGTTATGGCCGTCGAAAAATTTGGATTATGAATAAAATAGTATTTACGGTGACCAATTCTTTAATTATTTATTATAGTGGTGCCCACCGTAAATACTATTTTATTTAAATCCAAATTTTTCGACGGCAATAACTCCGCTTCCACTGGTTGGAATTGAACCAAATTTGGTGAACATCGTTTCTATAGACAACCTAACACTTTCATGGGGTGAACAGAAAATTTTCAATTTTTTTGCTATTTATTTTTACATAATAAATAGAAACTTTCTTCTCCTATAGCAATGCGGCTACTGGTTGGAATTGAACCAAATTTTGTGTGTAGGCTTAGATTAGATAACCTAACAATTTTATCAAGTAGCCAGTACGATTTGAGAAAAAAAGTCATTTTTGAAGAGCCCTACTGTTCATGTTAGATCAGGGTTTATTATTGTAAGTACGAGAACGGCAAATGTCCGAACACCAAGCTTGGCTTGTTCGGCACTATACAGTTCTGGAGCAGACTTGGACAACTAAATACCGATTGCTAGTTGCCGAATTAGTCTAATTAGAGTGAAATGCTGGTAATCTAATTTGCTATCCCTATGGGTATGAGCGTGAACTGGGATTTAATACGACCTGAACTGCATTCGATGCCACAGTTTTTGCCAATTCAGTAATTCTAATTGTAATCTAACTTCGAAAAACAGGGCACTGTAGCTATAACTCTAATTGTTATCTAATTCGGAAAAAACCAATTTTAATTCTAATTCGGGTCCAATTTTGACAAAAAAACGTACATATCTATAATTTTAATTCTAGTGTACTTCGAGACTGCTGAAATTCTTCTGGTTGTCCAAGGGTGTCATGTAGCATTTTCAGGAAAACCGGAAATTAAGACCAGAATTAAGACGAGAGCAACTTAGATTACAATGAGATTAGTATAGCGTTACCATATTTTGGAAATCTGAAAAGAGGAAACTTTTACATAATTTTAGACTTGCAAAACCGGAGGAAAATCCTGAAATAATTGTAAATTTTTCACACTTCGTGGAAGGTTGACTTGAAAAAAAGGTCAACTTTCTCGCTCGGCGCCCAAAATACAGTGTTTTTCCTTCACATTATCCGGTGATTGACTAAAAAAAGGTGCTGTTTTACGGCATCTCAGTCGATTTTGTCCGTAAATTTTACAAAAATTCTCGGAAAATAGGACAAAAGGGCGTCCTCCGAGGACGCTTTCAAAAAAGTCAAAAAAGAGGACAAATCCTCTTAAAAGAGAGCGTATGGTAAGCCTAGATTAGTAGGGATGGTGTGGACGTGAGGTTCACGTTCGCGTTCTGTGTGTGAACCTCAGAAATTTATAGGTTCACGTTCACAGACGAACCTTGGTAGGTTCTGCACTGTGAACCTTTTTCATATATTACAATTTTCACGTCATTATATCATCTCTGGTTGAAACTCTTTGCATTTCAACTTCGGTTCTCAACCTTTTTCACCTCGCGGACCGGTAAAATTTGAAAAAATGTCTGGCGGACCGGTGAATTGTCAAAATTAAAATGAAGCCAAAATGTAAAGCAGGCAACCGCTTGTTTTGCAATTATATGGTGTCAGAGAGTGACATTTAGAGGGTTTTGATCGTAATTAATTATCTTCATGTGATTTTATGGTAGCCAGTCTGCCGAGTCAAGGTAACATTGCCTTGTCCAGATAAACTTACTACCGCCGAGAGTCGTTCCCAGTTATTCGCGCCGAAAGCCGTGGGTTTAACCGACCAACCTAACTCGGATATAATTCTTCTCTTTGACACTATTGAGAGAAGAAGCATTTCGGAGTCGAACCAATTACCTTGTCGTGTTACCTTGCTCATTGTCCACTGCCACCAGACGCAGGCTACTTTGACAAGTACGAGCACAACGCGTACCGCAGAAAACACCTTACAGCAGCTATATGGGCCATTCGCAAATCCTGGTCGAAAAAGCACTTCGTCAGCCTGAGCCCAACCCCCAAAACGTTGGTTTTGGGCCCCCACGGGGCGATAAACCAAATTTTAGGGGGCTTTGCCCACATACCCTACAGTTGGGTGGATGTTTTCGCCTGTACTTGTGAGCACATTCATTCTACTCGGTGTAAGCAGAAAGTTTATGTAGTAGGGATGGAGTGAAACTCTGAAAGGTTCGGGTTTGTGTGAACGCGAACTTTTTTGAAAGGTTCTTGATGTGTGAACGCTAGCGTTAACCTCATGACGTCATATTGCCAGTTCCAACCCTTCATTTCACTGAAGTGAGAGCCTATATTAATGAACGCGATACCTAGCGACGACACGCGCAACATATTTGCACTATATGCTGAAGTACATATTGATGTTCTAAAAATTGCCAAATGTATTTACTGGGGCAATCAAATGATATAATAATACTATAAAATCAATATTTTCCGTCGTATTGCCTACAATTTCGACAAGGACTTGCAAGGGCTTATCAGCTTACGTCCTAAAGGTCTTGACAAAACCGGACAATGTATTCGGTTTCTTGGTATTGCGACGTTGATATTGCGCAGAGTATGAGATGGGTTTATATGCTACCGATATTACCCAATACCAAATTAACAAGTTATGCAGTAGTAGCCAACACCCCGATCGCACCTATTTTGTTTTTATGATACAATAAACATATGAAGTCAAGATTGACCCGTACACATGCTAGATTTTTTTACACCAGATAAAGTATCATTCGTTGACTACATATAGTGTATTGTGGCGAGATAGCATAGTGGTATAATCCACGGCTGCAAGACCAAGGTCGACTCCAAAATTCCCGCTCAAGTGTTAGAGGTTTATCTAGGCTCTTCCACGCCATTTCATCCGTGTAAGAGGTGTTTTAAAAAGTACAGAATTGGGCCGTGATACAAGTCGGCAGCTAAGAAATAAAAATGCGGAAAATTGCCCTGGTGTAAATGACCATCGTAGTCGACACACACCATGAATACGTGGAAACAAACATGTGGTGTATTTCACTCTTAATGCTGTGTCATTTGGGCTCAAGCTCACAGCATAAAGAATCACTGAACATTCACAAACGGAAAGCTGGATATTTTGAACAAACTTTTGTAACATAGCAAGAAAACTTTTTGAAATTGTCAATATGCATGCATGCTCATCCCTCATTGTTTATTTTTTATGCTTCCAGCGCCATACATAAAGGGGCCCGCAGTTGAAATGCAATAAAGTTCAATTAAAGATGTTATGATGAAGGGAAAATTGTAATATATGCAGAAGGTTCACAGTGCAGAACCTTCCAAGGTTCGTTTGGGACCGTGAACCTCTAAATTTACGAGGTTCACACACAGAACGTGAACGTGAACCTCATGTTCACACCATCCGATTATGCAGCTTACTCGCGCCAATAGCGAAAATTTTGGATAATTGATGACTGAATGGGTTTTCTCGCTGCCGAATTCTTGGCGCACCTTTCGGAGTCCCATGTTAGCCTAAACTTCATTGTGTGGTGGTACGTCGTGGCGCGGTAATGGCTGACGCCGAAATCCTGATTTTTATAAATCATGCGTATTTATCGGAGAAGACGTCCTAATAAGCGAGACATTTAGTGACACTTAATCGCGCAAAGCGCGAATATAAACTGGAAAAATGCTTAAAAAAGTTTCAATAAAATACGATATGATTTATGTTCATTTGCAAAATAATTTTGGGCCCTTTTCAAGCTCGGCCCTCTTCAATTTGGCGGTTTGGGGTGCCCCAGTTACGATCATGCACAAAATGATGGAATCGAAACCGAAAGATCGCGCAAACTGCACTGTTTAGCGATGAGTCATCTCGTATCCGTTCTGTACTTGTCGCTCGCATGTCGTCAAATGACACGTCTTGAACTCTAGGCCGAATCCAACATGTTTCCAGCCCTAATTTCACCTCACGAAGTTCTGAATCTGCTTAAAATTTGATGCTGTATTTATGTTATCAATGGACAAGCCTTCAACATTGCATCTTGAAATTAAGGTATAAAATTGTAAAATACCTGGCGGACCGGCAGGAATGTCGTCGCGGACCGGCACCGGTCCGCGGACCGGCGGTTGAGAACCACTGGTCTAATGTAAAAAAAATCTAGCAGACTTATACGGGATCCATCTTGATTTGATAGGTTTATTGTATCAAAAAACAAATCCGTGCGATTGGGGTGTTGGCTACTGTATAACTTGTTTATGGGGTAATATCGGTAGCAAGTACAGAAACCCGTTTTACACCCTGCTCAATACCAATTTAGCAATACTCAGACGCCGAATACATTGTCCGGTCTGGTCTAGCTAGACCATTAAGGCGCAAGCTTATGCTGCCTAGTAAATCCTTGTCGAAATTGCTGTCAAAGCGACGGAAGCTACTGATTTTATTATAGCATTTGATTGCATTGTTGATACATTTATTGACGTTTAGAACGTCAGCAAGTACTTGATTAAGCATTGTGGCTTATGTGGCCTGAAACGTTGGGTTGGAATCGGCAATATGACGTCACGTGACGTCATAAAGTTCACGTTCGCGTTCACACAGAACCTTTCACAAAGGTTCGCGTTCACACGAGCCTGAACCTTTTACGGGTTCGCACCATCCCTAGAGATTACCGGCTCTCCCTCTAATTAGTATAATTATACATCTAGGATTAACTAGTCTGGTATCCAGGCAGCTCATGGGATCCTCTCGATGATACGCACCATCCAAAATGCTCCATATTTCATCTTAAACTATTCAGACAGATCTGCGTCCGAAATCGGAAGTTCATCCAGCGATAACAGATCCTTTCTCCCAATGTTTGTGGGCGTCCTTATCTGCTGGACTTTAGCGGCAGCGGTGTCGACTAAGCTGCCAGTCGAGGGAGAGAAAAGCAAAGAGAAAGTTCGAATGAGAGATATCATGGTGGGTGAGGAAATAAGATTCTGGTCGTATCGTTGAGGCAACAATGGTAGCCTTGAAAATGATCATGAACATAAGAATATATATGGTGGCATTTACATTGTATACAGTGTATTCGTATAAAACATGTATTGATATCGATGTAAATTCTCTTACAAAATGTTAATCTTTATTTTTAATACGTAGCCTATATTCTATATAATCTGATGTTATGGCAAATTTCCAGTCAGATCCAAATATTTTCATGAAATTCGTGAAATTTTTTGTATGATTGATTTTTTACAAAAATATACTATTGAATAGTATATTGATATAGAAAGGAGACCGAATATTTTCGGCTGACACTCGTCAGGGGTAATCCTAAGCAACTAGGGGAGATTACCCCTGACGAGTGTCAGGCGAAAATATTCGGGTTCAATTCAATATGAATATACTATTCGATAGTATATATTTGTAAAAATCAATCTTACAAAATGTCTGTTCTGTGCCATCGAAAAGCTCTTCAGATATATTCGACATACATAGATTTTTTTCTACGTCATTTCCTCAGACCAATGTTTCGCTGTTTTCTTAGCATATATATTCTATTCTGAATGGTTATACTCCACGTATGTGTGTGGTCTATGTATGAGCGGGGCCTACGATAATACGATAGTTATCGTAGGCTCAGGTATGAGCTATAATGGTTACTTTGCAACGTTTTTCCTTGTACCTTGGCGTGACAAACGAAAACCTATCTATCAACTTTCAAATCCGAGAAACATTTTTAGATTGTGTTGAAAAACCCGAAAGCTCTCGCGTTTTACGGAATCCTGTTATTTTTTGGAATTAACAACGCCATGATACAAATTTACCTATTCTGGCTCGCGGAGACCAAACTCAATTCTTCCAGCCTCGTTTTAGGTGAGTAACTGAGCTATCATTCCCCGACTTATACAAACTACATGCGAACCTAGAATTAAAACTACTCGGCTTTTCAAATCTCGCAACTAGAATTAGAACTCACTTTTTAAATCCGCAACTAGAAATAGAACTACTCCCTTTTCCAAACTAGTAAGTAGAACTATAGCTAAAACTAGCAACTAGAAGTAGAACTACTCACTTTGTAAAATCCGCAACTATAGAACTAGAACTACTTACTTTTCAAAACTAGCAACTCAGAACTAGAACTAGAAGTACGTGCTTTTCAAGGCTCGTAACTGGAACTGGAACTAGAACTACTCCATTTTCAAAACTCGCAAATAGAACTACAACTAGAGCTACTCCCGATTCAAATCTCGCAACTAGAACCAGAACTACTCACTTTTTAAAATCCGCAACTAAAACTAGAACTAGAATTATTCACCTTTAAAAATGCGCAACTAGAATTTAAACTACTCATACAAACGGTATAGTTAGTTGATCGTCAAATAACTATATTGGTAGTTTGTACCAGCATCTCGATGACGTTACAGTTTTGTTTCAGGGGCTACTTCTTTCATCGGATCACTTATGGACATTCCGTTTTGCCTGTCGGCCGGTTATCTCATAAAAAGGTTCGGTCACACGAAACTGCTTTGTTTTGGAATGGTAGTTCTTTCGGTAAAGTATTTCTGTGATTATGCGCGCGTAAATTTTATTCTCAAAGATATTATGTTTATGACAGCCTTGTCAATAAATGATTGACCGTAACACCAGAGGTAATCATTAAGGTTGTTCAAAAATAACTTTTAATTCTACTGGATATTCGATAGTATTATTAGGTTGGCTAAAAATAACCTGCACACCAAATTTGACTCCATCCAAACCTTTTCAATACAGACCAAATATATTGGCAACCCATAGAGATGTTAGGTTGTCTAAAATAGCGATAAATAGGAAATTTGACTCAATTCTGACCGGTAAAAGCGAAGGTTTTGGTTTTCAAAATTCTGGATTTTTTGTTAATAAAATTAAAGTATTTAAACTCTAATAGCTTTTCTCCCACACGTTGGATCTGGGTCAAATTCGGTGATAATTTTAGCCAACCGAACGATTTTATCGAATAACCATTACAATTATATTTCACAAATTAGACAAGAATTAGATTATCGGCGTTCGCTCTAATTAGTCTAATTAGACTACAATTAGTCTGATAGCAACCATCCCACGATTGAATAAATTCAACCGCTTCTCTTGTCGCAGGTCCGAACAGCTGGGTCCGCTTTGATTTCGAATTCCTGGCAATTGGTGGCTCTCGGCTCCCTTCGGGGGATAACTTGGGGCTTGACGTGGGTCGTCATCTGCTCTTACACGACGAAAATATCCCCGAAAGGGTTGGAACATTCCACGATGGGCATCACGCAAGGCTGGGTTCGCGGAGTGGGTAAGTTCAGATATGCGGCCGATGCAACGCTCTTATCTCTTATCTGTAAGCCGGCGGATATTCATGATGCGCGTGAATATGTACCGCTTACGTCACTTCGGCATAAGAACACATGGTGGAAGTGGGTTATTATTAGGTAGGACTACCATATTTTAAGCACCCAAAATGAGGACGTTTTTAGCCGGCTAGTAAGACGAAGGATTGTTACGTTTGAGGTTGATGATGTTTAACATTTCCCTGATTATTGCGGCCAAAAGTTACAAAAACAAAGCAAAGCAAAGGTTACAAAATCAGACACAAAAACCATTTTTTTTGATTCATGCAGATCCATGAATACTTTGCGGTTCCCTTAACCTCTTAAAAATAAGGAATGATTATTTTTATCAAGATCGTGAAATTATTACTCGCAATTTTGATTCTATAAAACCGTCAAGATGCTCGAAACTGATCCCACTAATAGGTCTGTGAAGTTCAAAGTTTTCTCAGAAAATATGTGACACATCCTCGCATGTAAAAAGGCCCAGATGCGGAGAACGACGAACAATATGTGCAATAACAATAAACGATAGGTGGACGATTTGAGTCGAAACTTTTTTTAAATCACCATGCGATTCAGCGAAAGTAATTTATTGTAAATAAATACAACGTGTTTACAACGTGAAAGTGTTGTTGAAAGTATAGACAACTATCTCGAAATGTGAAAAATGATGACATTTGGGCATTTTTGAGCGTCCTCGAAGGACTAATCACTTTTCTTTAGAAAAGATGACAAAATGGTAAGCCTGTAATTTATTTCGATATGAATACATTAGTCACGAATTCCAGTGGTAAATATCATGATTTGAGTAGATTAGTCAGAGTGTAAGTAGCCTACTATACAAATATGTAGTCCCATTCCCACTAAGAGTTATTAATGCAGATGATGATTCGTGGGTCCCCGTTTCACAGCATTCGGATTCGGTGCTCTGGTGGGCGGGATTATCTTTCAATCGATGGGCGGGGACTTTTTGTTTCTTCTATGCGGGGCGTCCTCGTTGGGAGCAACCATCATTTTCGGGGTCTACCATGCTTGTACTAGGAAGCCAAACGCGGAATCTCAATTAAAAGAGCCTCATCCAGGTAAGTGAGGTGGTAAATATAAAGCCAGAGGTTGTCACCGGTCAATGGTTAAAAAATACTTTTTTTTATCAGATTCCGGGATTTCATTGATTAAATTGTTCGGTTGCCTAAAAAACGCTGCACATCACATCTAGCCCGATTCTCACCGGTAGATGTGAGCGCACAGGAATTTGAAACTTTTGAATTTATTATCAAAATATTCCAAAATGAATTTTCAAATTTTACTATCAACCCCATGAAATTGTGGTGGAGTTGTCTACAAAAACGATGCTGAACAAATTTGAAGCAATTCAAACCGAACTATCGACAAAATTTGCCCACGATACATTTCGCTATTCCCCAATAAACCTGAATCTTTTTACAGATGAAATTTACATGACAAAAGTCAACTCGGACTACAAGACTTAACACATATCATTGAATTCATCGCAAACCTGCGATAGAATCAAATGCATATAGATATCGCATGACACATCCCTAATGGAGAAACGATTTTATTTATGATTATTACTTTTGTCGGATTTCTATGATATAGTAATATACCTATCAGTCAAAAGGCATACAGAGTTTCTGCAATTTTTCGCGCTCGTAACCCTTGAGCTGTCATAAAATGTTTTTCGTACCCCCTATATTCAGGATGGAAACAGCACTTTGTCGGGTTCCCACAAGGTTTTCAACATATAACTTATTTGGATTCTAGCGACAAGAGACATTTCAGCGACTGGAGATATTATTATCGACGATTTTGCCAAAGTGCTGTGATTTTAGGGTCCAAATGTAAATCGCCGCCACCGTGCACCGAAATGTCGCCGGTCTTGGCGTCTTATGGGTGGACGTTATGGCTAGCGCCGAAATGTGGAAGTCTGATTGTCCCGCCACAGCAGGTTTCATACCCCTCGACTAAAACGGCCTCAAGGCACCATTCTCTCATCCTCATTGGTTTATTAGCAATTTGTATCAGTTCAATACGCCACAAAAATGCGATACAATGAAAAGATAGGAAGGTGTCGAAACGACTTGGAGTAGTCTATGGAATCAGACACCCACCTTGGCCTAGGCGATGTAAAGAGGAGGCATGCACACTGAATGAAAAGTAAAGAATATGTAGTATAAAATAAAAGCAAGCAACAAGAAATGGAGTGGCATGTCATGGAAGGCGAGATCGATAGGCCAGTCGTGGTCCGGTAATCATGAGGTTGGACTAGTTGCGAAAGTCTAGACCAGTGGTTCTCAAACTTTTTGTCTTCGAGGACCCCTTTTGGATCATGGCGGACCCCACAAATTTTAGTTCAAATTTAGCTCAATTATCGTGCAACCGTCAACTGTCTTGGGCAAATATCAACCCAAGGCTAGTGATAAACAGCAACGAAATGACCGTCATTGAAAATAATATACTATATGTAGCAATATGGGTAGACTTCTATTATTTCATAGGGATTTCTGCTGCTGATTTTTTTTTTATTTCTTGGAATATTTGGTCCGGTCTTGAAAATTCACCCGTCCAATTTGATGTGAACGAGTGCCAAAAATCTGTTTTCACAAGGTATAGGTGGCGGCTAATGTAATCTTAACGTCTGGCGCTTCCGGCGACACCTTTGAGCACAGTCGCAACAAATATGGCACCAAAATTGATAAACCGATTTTTCAATGAAGTTATCACGTCCAGATTAGTCATTTTTATACAGCAGCTCATCTTCAAGATCTTCCTGAAATCGTGCTATCACATGAGGAAATGGATTCCGTGATGAGGTTGTAATCACTCTTTTGAACCAGACTAGAAAAAACTATTTTCAACAAACCTCAACAAAACATCTTTAAACAGCAGTATGTTTGTATCAGTAGGCTATTGACAATTAAAATCAGTTTACACAGTAAGATTTCTAATCTCATATGGCCATTCTGTCGATGTGCTTACTGAAGCATTAGCAATTTTGATGCGAAACTGCTTCATGATTTCCCTAATTTAAAGAAATTACAATTTGGATATCAGTCATTTTGCAAATTTAGAGGTTTCGCGGACCCCTGAAAATGCTTCGCGGACCCCCGGTTGAGAACCACTGGTCTAGACTCATTTATGCAACCTATGTTGTATTTTTTTTTGTTATAAGCCCACCATTATTTTGTCGGAAGGAATGACATACCCAAATTGAAAGTAAGAATGCTCTTGAAAGGGAATCGCGCGAAGAAAATTTTCGAGCTGAACAAATCCGGCCAATAATATTCCACTTTATGTTAGTTTGCAAGATATACTTTGCTATAGTACATAAAAAAATGAGATACAACGAAAAGATAGGAAGATGTCGAAACGACTTGGACTAGTCTTTAGAATCGGACACCCACTTTGGCCTAGGCGATGTAAAGAGGAGGCACGCACACTGAATGAAAAGCAGAAGAAGATAGTATAGAAAAATCAAGCGACCAGAACGGAGTACCATGTAACGGAAGGCGAGAATGATAGGTCAGGTCCAGGGATACCTAGAAGTTCTAGATATCCCCGGTCAGGTCGTGGTCCGGTAATCTTGAGGACGGACTAGTATTTCGGCAGATACTGATGTAGTAAGCTGTGCCGTAAGTGTGGAAGACCTGATATTGTAGATATAAAGAGATTTAAGAGGCGTTTTCAGAGATATATTTTACACGTCCCCACAGCACCACAGTAGACAAGAAGGAAGCAATCACTCATGCGTACATTCTACCAAGTCGGAACCGGACACTTGGTGGTCCCAGCAAAAACAGCACAATAAACAATTATAACACATACACCCCTAGATTTCTAATCTCATATGGCCATTCTGTCGATGTGCTTACTGAAGCATT
>KE599219.1:0-10361 GCA_000444245.1 Botryllus schlosseri
TGCTGGCCCTATGTAGAATTTCAGTAGTTATTTCACGCAATATGGTAGAAATAATTAAAATAAATTGTAGTACAACGAACGATACTTTCCTACATTCTCGCGTAGAAACTGTCTGTCCTTACTAAGTGGCTTGCCAAGAATGAAGGAAAAACGTTCAACAGCAGCAGTTGTTGTTGGCTGACAACACTGATGACAAACCGTGTTGCTTCATTCTGGCAATGGTGTCCACATCACAATTTTTCATTATGCGCTTTTTGATATAAGAACCATGCAATGCCCACGCAGTGTTGCTTCAGTTGGGATATTGCGGTACGTTGAGCATAACACAATGTCAACCTAGGCCTATTTGTTTCATTCGAATGTATATGATTCACAATAAGCAGACGATGGGCCGTCTACAACGGTAGGCCTCTAAAGTAGGCTACGAGCTGTAAAATGTCAAATGATAAGTTCACCGAAAGTGCAAAATCTACGATACAAACGAAATGCAGGTTGCAAAAAAGTTTTAACTTTGTGAACAATTTCGACATTTTTTGACCTAACGCTACAATTTTCCCTAATTTTCACTTTTTTGACATATCAAGAAGATTCGCCCTAGTTATTATTGATACAGTCTGTGATGAAATTACCCATTGGCGCGCGTTGCCATGAAACGAAGAATTTTGCTCAGCATGTCGCCGTCCCCAACTGTTCTCTATCAAATGGTTCGGCGACTATCTAAAAACGAAACAGGTCATCAATAGCTGTAGCGTATTTATCGTGCCACCAGCAACACCGCAGAAGAGTTTCACAGTTGCCAATAGACGTGATTATAGCGCAGGGGTCGGGAACCTTTTTCGACCGAACAGCCATATTGACCGAATATTTTCAATTGCGTTAACCATAGAACCTTGAACACTATGTTGTAACCCCGCTAGAGCCATACATGTCAATCAACTGTTACGTCACAATGGAAAATTCGAGACGTATTGGTAGCAGTAATATGTGGGATGCGTAATGTACGCCATATTTTTATGCCCACGTGCGTATAGGTGGAAACAAACATGGTCACTATACTGCTGTAGCCTACACACCCACTGCAGGGTGTGATACGTCAGTGACGTGGGGCTAGGAGAGGCAATTGAAGCAGTGCCTCACATGTCGTCAGGGATGAGTGAGGGAAAATTGTGAAACCTTCAATAATTATTGCTATTTCTACAGTTGTTTATGAATGATTCGATTTTAAACATTTCTATTCCCAAAATCATGGAAATTTCATATTTATTGTTCGAAAAGATAGCGCGAAAGGAGAGGTAAGACTCGGATGAGACACATGCGACCATGCCTCACCTGTGACAGCGCAACTCATCGTAAATAGCTTAGAATTTATAATCACTGGTATCAATTGAACGTAATTGTCGCGATCATTCCGAAACACTAAGTATTGATCGACTCCTAAAATATTCGGCGTAACGTAACGTTGCGTTACACGCTCACATTTTTACTGAAAAACTGATAACCAATCAAGAAAAAGGATAGGTATAGCGTTGTTTTTAATTTTAATTTGTAATTGTGAATGTCACTTCAAAGACATTTTATTTCTCGATGTAGATCAGGAAGACATTGTGTATTTGAAAACTGCATTGTCCTACAAGTGTCGCTATGTCCTCTATTCTCTTTCGTCAATCAAGGAGTTGTGTAATCCAAGATTGCTAGGCGCGCGATGGTTGGTAGATCGAATGCGCCAGTGGAGTTAGTCGCCGGAGCGACAGCAACATAGATTTTGAAACTTTGCAAAGAGGGATGTGCGAGCCCCTAACCCTGCATACCCCACTGTCTTGAGCTCTCAAAGACATGTTTGTGCTGCCACGAAAATAAGCATTCTCGCCGCAATGAAAATTTACTAAAAAGCTGCTGCTGCATTATTGATAAATTAGGTACAAAATTAAATATTTCTCAAAGAGCCATATCTTATACCCAAAAGAGCCATATATCATGGCTCGCGAGTCATAGGTTCCCGACCACTGTTATAGCGCAATATATAGTGCAAATATTTAATCTCATTGTTGGGCTCCTTTTGATGGCTTTCATTATTTGGAAAACCAGCTCTTTAAAGATTTATTACAATGGATTTATCGAAGGAGGTAAACGAAACGGCCATATATAAAACTATAATAAAATCACCTATTAGTTATTATTGATACCTATGATGAAGTTACTGATTTGCACGGGTTGCTATGAAACGAAGAATTTTGCTCATCATGTCATCACCATCTAAAAACGAAACAAGTCAGCAATTGAGATTATAATCTAGAGTGCAATTTTCTATTTACACCAGGAGTCCCCAACCTTTTTGCAACCAAGAGCTAGGCCCTTCTTGAGTACTGATTGAAGCGACGGGCTACCATTTACTCCCGCCGTTTACCCTTATCTAACTGAATTTCCGCTTTGATATTCATAGCAATGGGCAGGAATCACATTGCAGTGAGACAGTGGTCGCCAACTCAAAATGGGTAGCTGACCGCACGATTGTAATATCGACACCTAATATTTGGCACCTTGGTTAGCTATTAGCAACGGTGAAAAGGCACTATATTGACTATATCAATGTAACGTGTTGTTGTCTAACACGCGTGGTAGATATCGTTAAGAAGAATCACTGCTTTACCTTAAGACAACTCTATCAAATATATGTATTGATTATAGCTTGATGTATATTCTGTAGCATACCCCACACCCGATATCGGGCCGCGCTTTACTGCGACTGAATGGTGATAGGTCATTGATTTTCTGGTGTCAAGACCGCTTGGAGATGCTCTGTCAGTCGCGAGCGTAAGGCAGATCCATTAGGTAAGTGATTCTCTCGCGGACCCATTTTCAATCGTCACGGACCTCCTCAAATTTTAGTTCAAATTTAGCTCAATTATCGTCCAACCGTCTTGTGCTAATATTAACTGCAGGCTACTGATAAACAGCATAAAATGACTTTTCTTGAAAAAAAATATCATTCTGTTGTTGTTCTGGAATAGTGTATATCTGGATATGTATATCACAGGAAAAATGGATTTTTGCAAACATTTCGAAGTCACGCTGATGGACCTTAGCCTACTATTCCAACTTTTCCACAAACCCCAACGAAACATCTCTAATCAGCAATATGTTTGTATCAGCAATTTGGCAATTAAACTGAGTTTGCACAGTAGAATTTCCTCTGAGACGGTCCTTCTGTTGATATGAGTCATGAGGTTTTAGCATTAATGAAGCGAAATCGCCTCGTAATTTTTCTAATTTAAAAATAAAATAAAAATTAAGTTAGCAACCATTTTTCAAATTTAGTGGTTTTGTGGATCTCCTGAAAGTGCTTCGCGGATCCCCGGTCGATAACCACTGCATTGTGTTGACCATGAGTTGCTAATTGCTAGTGTATGGGCGAGGTGGATTCAGTCTCATATCGTCCTGTCGTCTTTTGTGAGCGCGCTATTAGAAATGTTAGAGCCATTAGAGCGAAGAATGGTGATATTGAAAGCGAGGGAATAAATCTTGGCGAAAACAATCAAGATTTTAAAAATAAAATATTTCGAGCATTTAGAAATACAATAATGATTTATATTTTGCGAAATCTGAAACCAGGTCGCGAGCCGCAAAAACACACCTGGCAAAATGCAAACAACTCGTTTCAACAAAAGATAGCTACTAAGATTTTTGAGTAATCATGAATTACTTCGCACCATGTTTGTATAAATTATGCAACAAGAGTCAACTCAAATTTTAAAATATAACATGTCACACTTTAGACTGGACATCATGTTATCTGTTTCTGTATCAGTCAGTGGGAAACCTGGCATTGCATGCTATCAACTAGTGCGCTGTACTCTGGTATGTAACTTTGACACTGCAACTCTGAGTGAGTGTTCCAGATGTGCATTAGTGAGGCTTGTTCTGTGTTTGTCTTTGATGAAGTTCATGTCCGAAAAGGCTGATTCACAAAGATAAGTTGAACCAAACACGCTTGCAACCTTAATAGTTGCTGCCCACACACCACGGTACTTTTCCTTGTTAACAAGGCACCAAAAGTTTGCTGCAGCCTGGTGGAGCATTTTGGAGTGTTACAATTTCAATCTCCAACTGTTCAGCATCCGGACATGACAGATTCCATTTTGCTCAGGCTGTGTTATTTTTGGCAAATACCAAAAATAGCTTGTTTTTGGCATTTTTCAGATTTTATTTTTGGCATTTTCGGCATCGTCGAGAATTCATGTTTGTATACTCGAATTAGCGATCTAAAACGCTGTATATATTTTAATCTTTCATATCAAACGAAAGTCACGAAATGTGCAGTATCCACTTTGTGTCATCAAACAGCGAAAGTAAAAACTAGGGATGGTGTGAACGCGAGGTTCACGTTCGCGTTCAGTGTGTGAACCTCGCAAATTTAGAGGTTCACGTTCACAAACGCTCCTTGGTAGGTTCTGCACTGTGAACCTTTTCCATATATTACAATTTTCACTTCATTATAACATCTTAGGTTGAAATTTATTGAATTTCAACTGTGGGCCACTATAGGCACGGCGCTGCCAGCATAAAAAATCAACACTAAACGAGCATATGCCTTGACAATCTCAAAAATATTACTTGCTTTGTTACAAAAGTTTGCTCGAATATTTAGTGACTCTCTGCTGTGATCTTGACCCGCAATCACACAACATCGAGGGTGAAATGCGCTACATATAGGTATTCAGCGAATGATGCTTATTCAGCCAACCGATGGAATTGATATCGCTGTCGTTTGTATGATGTAAAAAATCAAGCAGCCGCACGGGGACAATCTTTATTACATGTTTATTGTACCATAAAAACCAAATCCGTGAGATTGGGGTGTTGGCTACTGCTCTATAACTTGTTAATGGGGTAACATCGGTAGCAAGCATAGAAACCCGTTTACGCACTCTGTTCAATATCAATGTGGCAAAACTCGGACGCCCAATATACATTGTCCAGTCTCGCCTAGACCCGTTAAGGGGTAAACTTATATTCCCTTGCAAGTCCTCGTTGAAATTGTTGGCAAAGCGACGGAATATATTGATTTTATGGGATTATTATATCATTTGATTGCCCCAGTTGATACATTTGGCAAGGTTTGAAACGTCAATATGTACTTCAGCATAGTGGCATTATACGGCCCGATTCGTCGCTAGATATCGTTACATTAATATATGCTATCACTTTACTGAAATGTAGGGTTGGAGTTAGCAATATGACGTCACGTGACGTCATGAGGTTCACGTTCGCGTAAAAACCGATTTGACAACTGTGTTATAAAGTCACTTCACCCAACACAAAACCGAACGACTGCTTCTTCAATATCTAATCCGAATAGTCGATTCAATATGCGTGTATAATTAGGCTACCTGCATTCACACAGATCACAATATACCACTTATGCTATGGTATTTATTCAAAATCGTTGCCGATAAGTTTGAATCACAGCCCTTTGCCATCATTTAGAATCGGGAAAGTTAGTGTACCTCAATTGAAAACAACTGATTTTGAAATATTTACTGGAAATCTTGTGATGATTTAAAAAAGGTCATCACTTTGACTCGACTCCCGAATGACCCACTTTTTAACGATACGGTGATGACTAAAACACGTTTGGGCAATGGGGTACATTTCTTCAAAAAGGAGGAACCCTACTATTGTCCAACTAGACACAGTCTATCAGTGATTGCAGGATATGCTGACATTTTCATTAACAAGTAAATGGGATTATATATTAGGGTTGCCATACGTCCGGAATTTCCCTGACATGTCCGGAATTTGAGTGTTTAAACTAGCGTCCGGGAGGAAATCCTAAAATATGCCCAAGTGTCCGGAATTTTGATGGCCTGAAGACGGCTCAAATTTATTTCGTGAATCAAAATATGCAACAACAATTTAGGTTAAACATTATGATACTTGAAATTTTCTTTGCGCTACTCGTGATTTAGCGTCACGCATGGCTCCATTTTGATTTTAAATTGGGTATACCCAATATAGCTCAGTGGGTATACCTCACTCACAAAAAATATAATGAAAATAGCCATCGCTTTCCTAAATAATTTTAATTGTAATCGCAATGATAAGAGAACGATACATTCCTAGTATCAGCTACAGCCATCTGAACCTGAAGGCTGTTTATGAAGCTTTTTCTGGGGATCGTGGATATATTTTGAACGTAATCAGCTGTCAATTCCATTCTGAGTATGTCGGGGCAAAGATGATGCCATTTTTCAGTAATCAGCTTAACAAATGTTGAGAAGGACCACGGAGCATTTTCATATTGGAAATGGAGTCACGACCATAAAAGGTTTTACATGTGACACTGAGGCACAAAACGCATCGACCTAAATGGGGCATGGGTCGCGCTTGTCGGCTACATGAGGTAACAAAATGCAGGAGAGGTGACAACAGGAAAATGCCGATAGTCATTGAGTTACGTCCCTCTAATTGCTGGTTATCATTTACTACCCGGGTTGATCAATCCACGGTATATCGTAAATCCAGATTTCAGTACTCGACCTTTCAGCCTCGACGACAAGATTTTCATTCTCATTACATAGATCCCTTGGAAGGTCCACCGCGGCCTTCCGAAGGGTTCATTGACCTCAATTTAGGACTTTAGCGATACAAACTTGTTTTCTCGCTTCATGCAGACTCACTTCAATACTTGTTGACATGTTTATCTAAAACTTTCATAAAAATCAATATTTTCAAAATGCCTTTAGCATTTTAAAATTTTTATTTTCGGCATTTTTGGCATTTGGTTCTCGAAATGCCAAAAATAACACGGACTGATTATACCGGTAAGCAGCAACGCTTACAGAAAGTTAGAAACATGGTACTAAACTGCGTTGAGTGTAAGAGAAACAAACAGTGTCAAAAGATGCAATAACTATTGGGCATACAGATTAGGGCTTTGGGGCTGGCACAAATTTTAAACTGCTCCAGCTTCTATATGATGAATTAGCTCCGGCTCCGCTGCTCGGGATAACAAAATTTCGTACTATATATCTTCATGATTGCATCTAACACTGTACCAAGCTTCAAGGCTGTGACTCCATAATAACAGTAGTAAGTAGGCCTACCGCCCTACGTGTATCAAAGTCGAGTAATCAGGGTCTGTGTCCGTTGATGCGGCATTGTGCCTACCGCCTTAAGGGTTTTTCGGAAAGTTTGATATAGGTTTATGTGAATTTTGGAAGTGTGCCATACCGCGATGGATGACGAACGTCGCTATGGTATATCTTGGTTGTTTTATCCAACTTCGCAGTAAGTTTCAGGAATTTCACTCAATGATTAGCTTAGTAGTTCCGTTATCGAATCGGCAATACTTAGGTGCGCGCTGATCTATACCAGATAGCCTACTCGACTTCGACAGTGAAATAACTACGCTAATCACAGCCTTGAAACTTTGTACAGTGCTAGATGACAGCGTCTAAATATACCATACTAAATCATATCACCCAACTCGATATGAACATAGTCCAAATCAACAAAGACCGATAGCGACTTTGCCTTTAATTATTGCTGCAGACGGATCGACAACAACGAAGTCCTCGAAGGTATCTGGGCGTGATAGTCACGTGATTTTCGGAGTGTCAGATTTGGACAACTACAAAATTTTTAGCTTTTGCGAATTAGCTTAGAATTAGAATAAGAGCTACACAGATTTTTCAAATTGGATTAGAATTAAAATTAGCGATACACGATTTTACATATTAGGTTAGAATTAGAATTAAAGATTCACAGCGTTTTCCAAATTAGATTAGAATTAGAATTGAAGCTGCACAGTTTTTTCCAAATTGGGTTAGAATTAGAATTACTGAATTCGCAAAAACTTGGAAATTGAATGGAATTGTGAATCAGAAAGAAATACAGCAAAAAGTCCAGTTGCCATCAAATCACAGTACATTCCCATACCGATAGGAATGGTTAACATCTGTACGCAGCTTGGCTCGTTTTGCTCTATATCAGGGGTCATCAGCACGCGGCCCGCGAGGTCAGATTGCCTTGACGTGCAATGGCCCGGACACTGAAAAGACCGAGACGCATCGAAAACGGCCTGCGATAACGCTCTTTTTCTTTGCTGCTGTTCTGTTAGTGACTGAAACTAGAATGTTGTTCGCAGACTACAAGCCACTATGCCAGCATGACTTTTATTCGTCGCATAATATCTACTATGACTGCGAGGTGTAAGTACAGCAATAGCGGATTGGCACTGGATTTCCCTGCGCGAGAGGGATACTCTTGTTAAACGCAGCGAAATGCCGCGAACAATGAGACATTTTCGTTAAAACAATAAATTAGATTAGAAGAGAAATTAGAGGATAGGAACATTTCGCAAATTAGATTAGAATTAGATTACTGGCATTTCGCTCTAATTTAGTGAAATTGGACTACTAGAATTATCTAGTTGTCCAAGTATGGTGTCCACACCACCTTTCAGTACACGCTGGTTATATATGAACATTTTGAACATGCTTAGTTTAAAAAGGGTGGCGCCAACGAGGCAACAATTCCTAAATTTCTGAACGACTACCGTGAAATTTTGTGAATTCAGCCAAAGGTATTAGCATAGCATCTTGTAGAATACATCGGAGCCGGAGCTACTTTTCAAACAACCGGCTCCAGCTCTGGCTCCGGCTCCATCAGAATTTTATTTAGAGCTCCGGCTCAAGATCCGGCATCGCTGAAAATACACGGCTCCGGGGCTCCGGCTCCTTGCTCCGGCTCCAAAGCCCTGATATAGATATATTGAAAATCTGCTAGTACTACACGGCTATCTGCTACCGAATAGTAATGTTGTTTACTACTTTGGCATTGTCCTGGACATCGAGCTACCGTAACGGAACCCTGCGTCATTTCAAGAAGACCGTCGACCGTGGACGGCATTCCGTAATGTCGCCTATAGACAATGCGTCGTATCCTACGTCTTCGATATCTTGTGATTCTATTACATGTTGGTATATAACTAATTGTAATTGAGGATATTTGATATCATCATTTTTAAGTGTTTATATATATCCATTGGTATTTGTAAGTTACATGTTAGTGCGATTTAAACAGGAATAGCTAAATCAATCAATCTCTATATACATGTAAAAGCTCACTGGTAATAATCTGACGAATATTGGTAAATGCTGCTATTCGATCGATTTTTAGAACAGGCTCGCGGGCTACTCATCTGGTCCTCGCGGGCATCGCATTGATGACCCCTGGTTTACACTATATCGCTTTTTTATGGTTATTTGAAACTAATCTAACCACTGAAGGCGCCGCGGATGTGGCTTTCGTGCACGTCGGTGAATTTCGTGTATCGAAACCGTATCGAAGTTTACATTTTTTTGATACTCATCTTCGAGAATGATGTCTGGCAGAATGTATTGCCAATGGATGCTATATAAACGTATATAGGATGAGCATAAATATATATCTGACTTTTCCAATAAATCGATGCCGGTCGGTTGCAAGCTCGAGTCTGACTGAGGTCAACTTCCGAATTTCTAATGGAGGTTCGTGAAGGCTCCATTTAATCGGAGTAAGCGGTGTCTTCAATATCATAGAATGGAAGAGGGCCGTATTTCGAGTTGGCATATAATGCATTATGATGAAGAATATCGGCCTGGTGTGAAATGACCGATGCAGTGGAAAAACATCATGAAACAGTAACATCCCGCTTTTGCCACGGATGTGAGTATCGTGTTGGGTGAATTCCCTGTATCGAAAACAGTAGGCCTACCCGAGATAACTCTTCACAGTCTTCATATTAATCATCCGCGACGTTGTCTGGCAAAACATTGTCGACCAAACGATATAAACGTACTTAGGATGTGTACACTGTACAAATATACTTTACTTTTTCAATATGTGAAGCTCACATCTGGTACAATGGAAGGTTCAATCAATAACTTTGCAAACGCTCTCAATAAACGGCTCAAACATCGTCTTCTGTCACTTCATCTCAGTGTCGACGCCGACACTTCAGACGATTACTAAATTTTAGCCCGTAGAATTGTCCTGATACGGGAAATTTTGATTGATGTGCTACCATCAGGATCAGCGAGAAAGAGACAGGGACAAAAGGCTGGTTGATGCCCAAGCTTCGCCCACACTCTTGTTTTTCATAGCACTGCGATGTCAAACTCGTGGTCCAACGGCCAACTTTGGTCAGCAGGTTCAGTTATGAGTAGGGTTATTTATTTGACATATCAAAATAAGTCAAAATTTGTCAAAATCGAAGCGTTAGGTCAGAAAATTGTCAAAATTGTTCACAATGTCAAATTTTTTTGACCCATCCATTTCGTTTGTATCGTAAATTTTGCACTGTCGGTGAACTCATCATT
>ATSW01029039.1:0-10205 GCA_000444245.1 Botryllus schlosseri
CTCAGGTATAATTATAACTGCTAAAATCATTACTTATACAGGCTGCAGGTAGTAATGATGGTAAGCAATGATTGGTGCTACATGTTTCTCACTCACTAGGAATTCCCCTCCGCATTACAGAATCAAGGTTCAAATCTTGATTTGAAAATTGACATACCAGTATGTTAAAATCAGTGATGCGTGATGATATTTCTGAACTCTCTGGCACGACTCTATCCAACTCAAAATTCATAAGTAAGGTGTCATATGAAAGCTGTTACCAATTAGAATCCATCAGAATTGGTTATGAATTGAATATAAGATAGGAACACGGTTAAAAATATACTTTGACACTTTATGCAGAACAGGCCATGCACTATTTAGAGCGCATCTTTTAAATGAAGTTTTAGACAAGTGGCAGTCAAATATCACATGCAATACCAATTCAGCAACGTTATACTCTTTCCAAGCTTCCATTTGACACCTTCCTCGAAAAAATTGGTTTAAATAGAATTACGCTAGGCAGAGTTGCATATTTGTTACGCATGGCTGATTTTGAAAACATGATGACTTTGAATTGACATTTGACCCCTAACCCCCATTAGTAAAGTTAAAAATTTAGGTCTATCACAATAAGCATATACCAAAATATCTTACTACAGAAATTTAAGTCTGCCCGGCAGCAATTTGATCACTATAATGTTAATTACAATTAGACACAGGTTCCAAGCGGTATAGCGTCACGGCCGAGTGAGCACAAAATGTCATTTTTCAAATTGCAATAACTCTGTAACGAATTGTCCGCTTTTCTTGAAACAAAGTTTGTTATGCACCAAATTTAATGCCTGATCGATGTGAAAATTTTCAATTTGATCTGAAATGGTGTGGAGACGGGCGTTTGCATGTTGAGAGGGAATTACTCGTATTCGAACTCGAGTTGAGTGTTGATTTTCAATTTGGTAATGTTTATATGCAATGTTCCCATCAGTTTTCTACTAGTTGCTGATTAGCTGTGACGAGTAATAGCCGAAAATGTTCGGGTTTATTTCAACATGAATATGTTATTCAATAGCATATTGAAGTTCTGTACCTTGTAGAGCGTCTTCGAATTTGTTCAGGGCCCTCTGATGTCGGACGTAGACTGCGATTTCAAACTCACAATGCCGACGCCCGTGCCCGACCACTTCAACGTGCAGTACATCTGCGAGTCCGCGTCCCGGTTGCTTTTCTTATCGGCGCAGTGGGCGCGGAATATATTCGCTTTTCAGGTGTTGGGGTACGTGGAAATCGTTAATTTCACGGGCTTTGTCCCGTAGTCTGTAGCATTTTTTTTTGTAACGACTTGAGTTCTTTCAGATGTCCATTTTCTAGTTCCACTTGAATCAATTTGACATACCTTTGAGATTCCTACTTCTGCTTCGAATTACGCATAAATTAACTTTTGTAGGATTAGCAATGCTGACCATCTATGCGTGTCTATGAGTAACGATCGATGCGTGTCTCGCAGAAACGACTGCCACACGGCGCTGCTGCGGGCCTGTTGGAATCAGCTGTTCACGTGCGGTCTGACGCAATGCAGCGAGCAGATGAAGCTCGACTCTATCCTCGCAACGATAACGCAACATCTCAACGAGGGATTGAAGCAAAGTAATTGCGTTTACTGTATTCGGCAGGATGAATTGAACGAAAGAATGTTTTCAATGTCGAAGTACTTCTACTTATTTGGAGTAATTAAGTGGTTTTGTCTTTTTACTACTTTTACTGCTGCTGTCTTTTAGAGATTTCCACTAACGCTGCATACATGTATTTTCTAAACTAGATAGTAGTTTAGGGTATGTTTGTGACTTCATCATTAAAACTGGTACCTGTGGCGTCCCCGCTTGACGCTCAGCATTTGCGGGATAACATGGCGGGTTGGTACAGCAATTGAAAAGCCTCACAAGGCTAAATCTATACCTACCTTGTCCAGCGGCTTATGCACATCATGCACTCATGGTATGCATATGTACAGATCGTGTGTATGTATATCATGAGTGGGTCTATGTGCTGCAAAAACATGAAGGACAAAAATATATAACGGCTTGTAAGCTCACAGAAAAATTAGAAGCACTCAGTTCCTCACCGCCTCTGGCTTCTGGTCATGCGATGAATTGGTCACCTGGCAACTACAGCACGAAACTCACAGCCGTATGACGGACAGTAGACACGCAGCGATGCCATGTCTAACAGCGATCGTATCAACTCCAGATAAGCTAACGAAAGAGCGCGTGGGACAAGTCATCCATCAGATCATCCGAACGCGGGAACTGGTCGCGGACCTAAAAGCGATGGAACTCGACGAAAGGGAGTTTGCCTTTGTCAAGACGATGCTGCTCTTCAACCCTGGTTTGGATTGTATTGTGTTGCCCATTTGACGGTATCGTGCTGATCGTTATGTGTACGCGCAGATAACGTACGGGGGAACAGGAAAGAGCAGGTTCGCAAGTTTCAGATGAGGTGCCTCGCTGAATTTCGGGAATTTGAAGAGAAGATCCATCCCGAAGATGAGGACAGGTACTAGTTGGGGCTGTTGGTAGGCCACTGGCAGTTAACTGCACCGTGTATTATGATTAGTTTTCATATGGGATCGACTGTAATAAATTTAGTTATAACCCGAAACCGACACGACGATAATGAAATGGAGAGTAAAATTTTTAAGGAGAGAGAGAGAGAAGCTTATTACCAAGTTTAAAATTTGGTGCTGCGACACGATATAGACTAAATCCTTATTATCCAGATAGTTGCACTGACATTGAAGCATTAGGATCGAAACAAAACTAACAATGAGTAACTTTCGGGGATGTAGCAAAATAAACAAAGAAATAATATGTGAAGAAAACAAGGCTATTGTGTTCTAATATGCAGTCAATGTTCTTGTTAGTCACAGAATCTAGGAAAAGATTAGAATTGAAAATAGTCTAAGACAATGACCACTTGGATAAGTAGTACTAGTGCTTTGTCACTGAAGTGGAAGTAGTTTGGAACAAAGATTGGTTAGTACAAGTACTCATAACCTACTTTAGTACTTGAAAACGTAGAAAAGCCTCGTTTACTTGACCATTCAGGTTACACTCTCTGCTGTTGAAGCTGCCTGCGTTCAGCGCCATGGACGGCGGCATCACGGAAGAGCTCTTCTTCGCCGGGCTCATCGGCAACGTGCGTATAGACTCGATCATCCCGTACATTCTCAAAATGGAAACGGGCGAGTACAACGGCGCTGACGCCGAGAACAACAACAGCGGCGACGACGCCACCAGCCGGGAAACGTTAATTCTCGACGAAGACGAGAGTCCAGCGAAGGTTTATGTTTTTGAAAATGCCGATGGCGAAGTTGTTCCCGCCGTTAGTGATGCGGATATCATGTGATATGTCGATGTTTGTAGAGTTCGAATCATGTGAAAATCCGGGCCGATCACTAGGGCTGGGCATATTGATTCGAGTATTCATTCTAATGATTCGGGTCGTGCACAGAGAGATCATATATTCAAGTATTGGACTCATACGCTCCTTGCCGCGAATGAGAATTATAGTTTAGATCACTGGTTCTCAACTTTTTGACCTCGCGGACCGATCAAACTTCCAAAACAAATCTTGCGGACCGGCGAACCGTCAAGAACTAAATTTCACCCTAAATTTGATTACGGCGGCAGCATGACTGGAATATCGAAAAGTCCGTTTAACGATTCCCCAATGATACTAGATACGTGGTTCTATTGAAGTCTCTGCATGGCGAAACTCGCGAAGTCCTGTTAAAGACCATTAACTTGAATGTGGTTGTTCGATGTCCTTCGGAAGAAATGTGAATTTGCTATAGGCTCTATTATACTGCCTATAGTTGCTTAATTGCAGTTTGTTCATAGTCTACGGAGCTTTGACGTATAAGCTGTCCGAAACGAGTTGTAGACAGTTTGTTATAACGTTTTTACCATTGTGACGTACGCCTGAAGTAGACCATGAACTCTATTGCGACGCCATGCTGAAAATACGTTCCACACTTCTCAATAAATTCAAAATGAGATGTCTATTCCTCTAATCAATGGACGAGGACAAGCATCCAACTTCTTGCATTTTGGAATTGACATATAAATTCTATTATATCTGGCGGTCCGGCAGGTAACTTGTCACGGACCGGTGGTTGAGAACCACTGGTTTAGATACTATTTTTCTCAGTGGAAGGCTGTAAAACTCAATTGGTTGTATCACGGCATTGAATACAAGTACTACAGAGTTACGCCCAGGAGTTCTAACGACATATATCTGCGTAGTCATGAGCAACTCATAGCATTGTCACGAGGTTTAAAGAAATAGGCATGGTCAGAAAATGCAAAATAATCTTTAATATTATACTTTCCAGGGTTGTAATGACTCGAGTCACCATTTTTTGGTTTGGTCACAGTTTTTCAAATGCGTGAATTGACTCGCACTAAAAACTGAACGGTGTACGAAATGACTCGGACTCGAGTCAATCAATCAACCAGTTCTTAGTCACAATACTACAACTCGGGTTCTACCCTCTACTTGGACTCGGTGGTGAATTGAAAATGACTCGAGTCAAAACTATCAAAGTGAATTGTGACTCGGAACGTTGTGACTTGGTTACAAACCTGGAACTTTCCCCCATCATACTATTGTGACGTCTACTCGAATACTCGGCTCGAAATCTGATACCCGATTCTGAATCGTATCACATGAGTGCTCGATTTTGCCCAGCTCTACGAATTATAGGAAGTGGTCAATGTATTCAACGTTGCTACTCGGGTATATAAAAGGTAAATTTCTGCTCGAGTACAAGTAACCATTTCCAAATAGTATAAAGTGTTCTGGATCCACTTTGCCTAAAAATGCGAAAATCATTTGAGTGGAAGTAAAAAAAAGTGGAAAATCATAAACACTGGAGTCAGTAGTGCAGGTAGACAAAACTTCTTCAGTATTTGGAAACAGTTGACTTTGTCTGATACTGACCACCTCTGCCTATTACGAATCGAGTGCAATTGCAGGGTCGTTATGTCGATACGTCGCGTTTTTTTCCTTCCTTTCCTATTACTTCACATTTTATCGTTGCCGTTTTCGGTATGTTTTTTAAAATGTTGTCTGCTGTCGTGTAAGATTTGTAGTGTGATAGATGCGACGCGTGTCGCTGTCTTATTTGTGTGCTTTTGCCAATGACTGCATTGCATAACCGGGCGAATGCCCCCTTCAAATCTGGGCATTATCACATCATTCGTTTTCACTGCGTTACGATAGGAACTCGTGACGCCACGTTAATTGTATATCGCCCCACCTCCATTTTCATGCTTGCTACGCCCGTGATGCACGTCTATATTTTTCTGTATGTTTGTAGCTATATTTTGTTAGCAATATTTGATTGCGTTTCATGTCTGTTTGCGATTAAAATAAAATCCACGATGTTGCCGACTTTGTAGGAAGAAGTATAACTACATAGTTTGCGGGTGTTGTTCACACTTCTTTTCTGTGAACGCATGTATCGGAGACTTGGTGGTCTTATGGTCTCAAGTCCTGGATCTGATAATCTTACGTGGGAGTCCGTATGCGGTTGTAAGCTCAACCATCAGCCTGACACAGAAGTGGCCTGCAAATTAGCGCCGATCCGGAATTCAGTGCTACTGCTAAACTGATGGAAGCTGAAATCCATCCTATCCTCGTTGATATGTCGGTCGTATTGTGTACGGGAGGTCACGGGTAGCGCGATCATAAATTTGCCTGATGGTAGGTTAAAAAGAGTGTCTGTTTCCGAATACAACTAGGCGAAGTTATTGTCTACGGCGCTTGTACTCAAATCGGGGTGATTGTGGCGATTCGGTCTTTGCCGTAATGGTTCCATTTTAGCATTATTCACGCGTACGGCAAAGTTTAGTAGCTCAGCAGTTATTGCCAAGTTTGTGAGTAGAGGTTGAGGAAGCGGCCAATAGGTTACGCTTGAACCCTAGCTTTCGATTTTTTTTGCTGCATTCGTATATACAATTATACATGGTACCTCGGACGACTTGTCTGTGATAACCACGCAAGTCAGTAGTGGTTGACTCACGATGACCCGAAAATACGACGTCTGGTCCATAGCTATAATAGCTAGCAAGTACTATACTTGACTGAGCGCATGTAATAATTGTCCTTAAAATAATGCAGTTAGATATAAACCATAACTTGCTTTCTCTCTGTGATAGTTTCTCGGTAATGCTATGTGATTTCACAGTGTTTTCACAGCGTTGTGTTATGTCTAATCTACGTGAAACGGTGAACTCGGTTTCGACTTTTCCTATATTTACTCGCACGGTCTATGACGCAAATCTCCACCATAGAGCAAGACTTCGTATACGAGTGAGCTCATATATTTAGAAGCGACAAGCGACGGAGGCCTATTCGTTTATGCAATTTCAGGAACTGGTTGGTTTTGATTTCATGGGCAGAAAGCTTGTAGGTGAGGTACCATACCTGTCTGGCTTGATGTTTATATGAATTACGGTATGCATTTATAACTATCATTTCACTATATCGACGCAGAGAGAATATAGGGTATAATGAGAACCTAACGGCGCATTCGACGAATGTGCGTCGTGTTAGTTGCAGCTCAGGGCGGTAAAGACTGTTGACTCTATAGTCAATCTTATTATGAACCGTGGCTTAGGCCAGTCAATGAGACAAACACCCAACTACGTCTGGTCGACCAATGATGTTCTTGGTCAAGGGGCCACAGGTTCGGTGTACAAAGGAAGACATCGAGTAAGAGATATGAACTATTTTCCCAATTTAAATGATGGTGCCTGACTTGTATCTTCAGAGAAATGGCGATGAGTACGCCATCAAAGTCTTCAACTCGTTCAATTATATGGCACGTCCCGCCGAAATAAGGACAAGAGAATTCGACGTTTTGAAGAAAGTTAGCCACAGAAATATTGTACGACTTTATTCCGTCGAAGAAGAGGTATGGTATCTGGCCTTAGAAATCATATATGAAGATAGCATACCGTACTCACTAGGGCAAGCATGTACTCACACTATAGGGCTGGCCTGTGAGCACAGGTATAGCTGCATTACCTGCATACCCTACTCCAGTCGCATACGAGTAAAGCACTGATTGAATAGTGTAGTGGTTTTCAGTTTTTAAAATTGAATTTCCGCCTCTATAATGAAATGCCAATATTGCGCCAGTTCATATAGTCTAACACCTATCATATACGCTAAAAGCAAACTTTTAGCTGGGCCTTAATGGGCAAGTTGTAAAGCCTAATTAGCATGTTTTCCATCGAATTCGTATAGAAAGTATCATATTGAACTATAGTTACCAGTAGTAGGCCTAGTTAAGGATAGTGACCAATGCTTTTTAACAGCTGATTTATTTTATAATAATTCGTACTTCCCTGCCTTAAATAAATCTGGCTTTGCATAAGCACCAACAGAATTGTTTCCGAGTTATATATATTACTGATACTGCTTTAGGCCTACCTATGAATCTTTATCATGGATGTGATGAGGTTGAGTTTCGTATTGTGCAAGCGGCAAGACACCCAGGTATCTCATAGCAACTGATGACAAATAGTCATGGAAAGTGCATCATAGACTTGTTATTGTTGTTTACGAACAAGTGCCAGAGCCTTGCTTGACATTATTGGTATTTGCCCGGACACTCTGCATAATATGAGTCTCAGTAATGTTAATGAATACCGTGCATACCCTACCCTTCTGAAGTTGTACTTAATTTGTTTATGACTTGCAGGTAACATCGAAGAACAGTGTTATTATAATGGAATTATGCACTGCCGGGAGTTTATTTAACATGCTCGATGATCCGGAAAATATGTACGGTCTTCCCGAAGATGGTTTCAAACTTGTTTTACGAGATATAAGTAAGATTAAACCCATTGTATCATCATTTCAGTGTAGGCCTATTCTCAGTAAATTCTACTGTAGACTTGAAAGATGCATGACCAATTCTATGCAAATGTTAATCATATAATGTCATATTGTTTCTTTGATTTAGATACGGTAAATTTGATGATATTTTCTCCTTTGAAAGTAGTGTATATGGATATACTTTTTTCTTGAACTTTTGCACAAGTGAAACAGTATTCCTTTTGGTATGTGTCTGTAGACAATAGTTTTGTATTCGTATTTCGTTTTGTAATTGTAGTATGGTTATATTTTGTTCATACAAAACATTTTTAAATTAGTAAAGATACTTTTTTCAATGTTGATTACCTCACCTTGAGTTGATTGTATCATCTACTATGCATATTGGAATAATTACCTTGATGGAATTCCCACCTGGGTATTTAGGAATCATTGCGCCACAGGAACCACAGCTGATATTATTTGCATTGCTCACAGGCATGAGTATCATTTTACTATTACCACTAGTGAATTATTTTCCACACCTCTACTGGAAAAAGTAAATGTTTTTTATTTTGGTATTTTAATTGGCAAGATCTTAGTCAGGTATGTGTACGATCATGTCTGTGGGATTTTTTAAAATTTCGATACTCACCATCTACCTTGTGTGGTTAGTTGATAGTAAAAATCATGACTAAAATGTATTTTATACATAGAAATGCATTAATATCATTTCATTTATTTCACTTTAAGTGTTATATTGTATTTGAATAGTATAATATTTTTTATTATTATTTTCGGGTGACATTCATCAGAGATAATCGTGAGCAACTAGTAGAGAATTGGAAAGAACATTGTGTATCAACAATCGTATCCCAAAATATGAATTCAACAGCATGAAATTGACGAGTGTCAGCCGAAAATATTCGGGTTAATTGCAATATCAATATACTATTCAATTGTATATATTGAAGTTCTGTACCTCCAAGAAGCTTTTCTTATATTATATTGCGTACCTCTTTTGGTAAATTCCAGCCACTAAATCGAGAATTGTGATGTTGAATTATCCGTGTTCAGGCGCGGGCATGAACCATCTCCGGGAGAAGGGGATCGTTCATCGCGATTTGAAACCGGGAAACATCATGAGATCTTGGGAACCGGACGGCTCGCCCGTTTATAAATTAACAGATTTTGGAGCCGCCAGAGAGCTTGATGACAATGAACAATTCGTATCGCTATACGGCACGGAAGAGTACTTGGTAATCGATATTACGAAAACACGAGTGCGCACGTTTGCAGTACGGCATTTTCGTTGTAGCATCCGGATATATACGAGCGTGCGGTGCTTAGGAAACCGGCGGGAAAAACGTTCGCGGCTACAGTCGATCTTTGGAGCATGGGAGTGACGCTGTATCACGTTGCCACCGGTCAATTGCCGTTTCGCCCGTATGGGGGCGCTCGACGCAATAAAGAAACTATGTAGGTCAACTTAATCTCGGTTTTGACACGAGTAGGGATGCACACAACAATTTGAGTACTTCAATTCAAATTGTGTAATAATTGTAAAGATTCGAGTCCAGTCGTGAGAACCTTTTATTCAGGAACTGAAAATATATGCCACTTGCATCACACTTCACACAGTTTATTTAATTAACGACAGTTATTGTCTCTGAAGAGACTCTGGAAGGTACCGAACTTCAATAGGCCTATATAATTATAAAATATATTCATATTGAAAGAAACGCGAATATTTCAAATTACAGTCTCTATGCTTTCTTCCATCGTGGGAGCTTGGTCCTATCGCAGCATCCAAAACATGTTCTGGGAGGCTTTATACGTTAGGGGTGTTTATCAAATCGTACTGGACTGGCTACTTGATAAAATTGTTAGATTACCTAGTTTAAGCCTACGCACCAAATTTGGTTCAATTCCAGCCAGTAGCCGCATTGCTACAGGAGAAGAAAGTTTCTATTTATTATCTGAAAATAAATTGAAAATTTCCTGCGCACCCCATGAAAGTATTAGGATGTCAATAGAAAGGGTGTTCACCAAATTTGGGTCAGTTCCGACCAGTAGAAGCGGAGTTATTGGCGTCGAAAATTTTTGTCAAGGAGCCAGTACGATTTGAGAAAACAAGTCATTTTTGAACACCCCTAGTGGACATTTCTGTGAAATAGCGATGAATCCCACTGCATCGACAGAAAGCGCATGTGATTGGTGCGGTCAAAGAGATGCAAAATCATCTTTACGTGGGCCGTAGTAGAACCGGCATTTTCTTTTTGGCGGCATCATAGATTCATATTTGAACATTCAGAATTACCCATATTGTTATGGTCTGAGTC
>ATSW01029047.1:0-14373 GCA_000444245.1 Botryllus schlosseri
GCCACTGCGTGTCTATTGGCAGCGTACTGTATTGGTACGGTATATATACTGTCCTCTGATTACTGAGTGAATGAATACAGTCCAATGAGCTAGTCAGGCCAAAGAATGCAGAAAGACCTACATTCTTTGGTGTCTGATACACCGGACCACGACGTGTCACTTCGATTTTGCCAATTGTTGTTTCATGTGCCAATGATGTTTTCTTTACGGTTGGACAAATCAATAAATATCTCTCTCCCTATAATGAGGCATGCGACTTATTTCGTTGCTAGTTCATCCGATGTCATCTTTGTTATCTCTTCAATTATGATAGTTTTCAGTGTGCATGTGTATCAGTGCATGCCTCCTATTTACATGTTTTTATTATAATCTGCAGGCCATTTTGTTAGTGCGTCATCGGAAGCAGGCATTCCAAGTCCAGTGGATGACACTTCCCATCTTTATATATTGTATTGTAATTTGATGATGATGAACATGAAACCTTTTAGAATTCAGTACACTTTCCATGTCATCTTTGTTTTGCCTCGGGAATCAAAACTCTGTTAGGTGATTGTACTGAGCTACTTGACCTGGTAGCTGGTACACAAATTTATTGATAGTGACAGTATTTTGCAGGAGATTAATAATAAGTCGGATAAGCATATACGTGGAGTCAGCAGGCAGGCGGGATGCAAACCTGGGAAAAATCTCGCATCATATTGACAGGTTGTGAAGTCTTTGGTCCATGTACGTTGCCCACAAATTCCTACTTAACTCGCAGCCCTTACACCTGTTCTCTCTGTCACAGCACTCAGCTTGACAATTTTTGGGCAACATTCAAAGAACGAGAGCTTAATCGATGACTTGGCGGCCAAGATCAAATCCTGCATTGTAAATTTGGAAACTTTGAACTATGCCAGTATTGGTAAGTGCACCAGCTTCCTTATTGCTAAGGGGTTCAGAATATCTGAATATTAAAAAATCTTATAGTTGACAATTTCAGTGGAATATGTATTGAACCCGATCTTGTTTCAAAACTTGCACACTGATTCTGAATACATGAATTGTTTTATGCTCAGGCCGCTGTAGCATCTTTTTACCTTTCCTGCAATTATTTCTGCGAGACCAGAATTCATCTCGGGTTATCCGATTTTGGGGCGGGACAAGATTAGAACTGTGTGACAGTTGTTGTTCGTATATCAACTGTGTGATTTTCATAGCAATAGACCAACTGCACAACGTCGGGTGCTTTGGTGGTGCTATTCGTTCTATCGTAAAAGTCAACTCAGTCCGATCATACGTGCACTGCGCATGCGCAGCAATATAGCCTAAACTACCGGTACCCGGAAGAAATTTATGACATTTGTTATTGGCCTGACAGTATGTTTACTGTCAGTCGTTAGCACGTACACTACCAGACCGCATGCAATAGTTGACAAAGTCCGCATTATCGTATACACCACTGGCATACCACCATAATGGTGCTCATGGCACTGGAACTCTAAAGTAGCAATTCTGCATTGTTACAAACAATCACACGCAACGACACCACACTACTTGAGCCGTTTACCAATTTGTACCGGGCTGCATATGGTCCACCAGACAATTTGCTCCGGCCCACAATGCAGTAATGAGTACTTGAAAATTGCAATTTCACCATTCACTTTTCTATGAAAACATGCTATTCAGATATGAAATACTTCCAAGTAAATAATCCCACATGACAGCACATGTCAAACATGTTCAATTGTTTGTTGGAGGGAAAAGTAACCGAAAGCTAGTTATTTACAGAAGAGGAAACACCAAGACTAGACTGCCGTTTTCAAGTTATAGTGCTCAAGGAATATAATGCAACGAATATCTGGTGGCACTGCTTGCTCATAACTTCTCATAACTCAATACCGGTTTGTCAAATTCTATCCCCCAAATGTTGGTTGAGGTATAATAACTTCCTCGTATCACCACTTTCTGTAGTGTGTCGAGTTAGTTCAGTGCAGCAGTTCTAATATATTCTCTCCTGTGAAACGATCGTATCCACGGAAACTCGATTTAATAATACTGATGATCCAAATTCGAAATGTCCATGTTCACTGTTAACTTTATTGTCATGACCCGCAGGCCAACTTCCACAGTTTTAATAGTTTATTGCTGGCACAGTCATTCGACCAGTCATTGGATATTTACCTATTTCATTGTTTGCGAATATTAGTGTTGCTAGAATGAAGCCTTAGTGATCCGAATATTGTATACTAGCAATCTAGCATTGGCTTAATGTTGGTGCACCCAACTGGAAAACAAAGGCCTTGATTTGTCGACGACAAATGGGCGTTTTCCACTCTCCCTCCCCCATCCCCTGTACACGTCATGCTCACTCTTAGTATGCTCTACCTGGATTGTTGATTCTAGTTTTGGTTCATTGATAATTGCAGGACACCAATGCCTGGCGAAATATGCCAAAGACGGAGAGTGGTATAGAGCGGTCATCAAAAGCTGTACTGGAAATTCGTGCATTGTGGAATTCATAGATTACGGTCACCATCAAGTCACAGCTTGCCAAGACCTCAAATGCATGCCGGCAGTATTCGCTAACGTTGAACCTCAGTGTCATGCTTTTAGTCTGCAAGCTGAAGGCGAGTCGACTTGTGGGCATTGGACAATGCTTGTGGCCGAGCAAGTGAGCAAGGAATTCATGTACTGCGAGTTGGAAATTGAAGTCTGCGTGTTCAAGGATGGTTCCATGATTGCAAAATCGCCGGATATCAGCAAATTCCTCCTCGACAGAGGTTTCATGAGTTTGCGAGCAGAGATCGCTGGTCCTACTCAGCAGTGTCATCTGTCAGTTCGAAAGTTTTCCCTGCGGCAAAAGTTGAACGTTTCCATCGGCGCGGTACTTCCGGATGGGTCTTTCTTCTGTCACGACCTCGGAATAGAAGACAGACTCAACCGTCTGTTGGATGATCTGTACGAAACATACAGTGAAGCAAATGCCAGACCGCTCGCCGGGGCATCGAAAGGACAGTATTGTTGTGCCAACTTCTCGGAGGATGGTAACTGGTATCGGGCACAAATCTTGGAAATGAACGGCAGCGACGCGACGGTGAGGTTTATCGATTATGGCAACACTGAGAAATGTGACATATCGTCCCTGCTGACTTTGCATCCGAAGTTTATGGAGCTTCCTGTTCAAGGTATTCATTGCGTTCTTTCCGGCGCTCTACGTCAGCAGGAAATGGTGAAAATTCTGAACGATCTCGTCGATAAGTGTGTGAAAGTGGAATTTGTTAACATTGATTTGAATCCGTTTCCTGTACGGTTGTATTACAACGGCGAGCTGGTTGGCTTGACTAGCCCCAGTAAAACCAAGAATGTGAGCCACAATTCACTTGTGACGATGGACAAAATTGCAGTTCCTATCAACACCGAAATCCCTATTCGAATCACCCATGTCGAGGATCCTGGCAAGTTATGGGTGCAGCTCATTGATCTGCAAGCCCAAATGATCAGACTTACCGGAGCACTCACCAGCATATACAATTCTGCCCCAGCGGACACGTATCGATTACCTCGCGTAGAGAAAGGTCTATTGTGCTGTGTTAAGTCTCAACGTTCCAGGAACTGGTGTCGCGGGCAAGTAGCTTTCGTTTGCAATGACTCGGTGGAGGTGAAATTCGTGGATTTTGGACATACCGAGTTGACTCATGCGAGCAATCTCAAACCACTCGCCGTCGAGTACCAACGACTTCCACACTTTGCGATTCCGTGCGCGCTTGACAACGTTGGGTCGGTAGCAGGAAAATGGTGTGATGCTAGCGTAGAATATTTGAAAGAATATGTGGCAAAGAGCGGCGTCACAGCCAAGTTTACGGCTAAGCACGAAGAATTGTATTCAGCGCAAGTCTTTGTGTCGTCGAAATCGGACAAGTTACTGCTTAACAAGGAGATTGTTGCAAAAGGACTGGGGAAATGGGCTACTGCAACTGATGGAGGGGTTCTCGTCGATAAATCTCCACCTTCCCAAGGTTTGCGCTCTCCCCGAGTGATTTCAAGACAATATTATTCGTCGCATGGAGTCAGCCGCGTTGGTGATCAAGTCTTGGTGTCGATATGCGCTAAATCTACCCCGGAAGAATTCTGGGTCTTTCCGCTTAGCAATCACTTGCAGCACACCTTCCGCCGCCTTGAAGAAGAACTGAGCTGCTACCTTCACACCCCACCTTCGGCTTTCAGTGATATATACCGAGGGATGCCATGTATTTATTTGTCGGGCAAGGAAGCTCTTCGCGCATCCGTGTTATCGTTGAGCGATCTCTCCTTCGTTGAAGTGATGCTGGTCGATTTGGGGCAGAAAAAGAGAGTCTCTGTTACATCCTTGCGACCAATTCAGAGCTCGCATCTGTCTCTTGGTCCTCCGCTCGCTATTCGGTGTACGATGAACGGAATCGTGGAATCTAAATCGAAGTTTTGGTCGCCGTCTGCGATGGAAGCTTTTTCACGTTTCCGTATGGAGAACACGAAAGATGTTGTGTGTACGGTGCACGCTTGTGTCACGGATGGCGTTTCCGAATTGTTCATGGCGAGAATCTCAACCCCCTTCAAAGACTTCGCTGATATCCTTGTGGAGACGGGAAATTGTCGATACGTTGAGCCTTTTGGAAACATCCCTTTTCCGTATTCTATCAAGTCCTATCTTTACGGGGGCCCTGGCGGAATCGTAGGCAAGGAAGAGACTTACTACGTGACGCACGTGGAAAGGGCTGATCTGTTTTACTGTCAGTTATCGAATGAATTTGACGTGATTGACGATTTTATGGACAAAGTGCAAAATCATTGCCGGAGCCGCAAAACCCACGGTACCGCGCTGCAGGATCTGGCCCGCACCACTCTGTGCTTTGTCGAGTACGACGAGAAATGGTACAGAGCCCATTTCATGTCGGCGGCGCCACTTCGCGACGTGAACCATGCTGTTGTTTTTCTGGTCGACTACGGAAATGTGATCACGGTCCCACTTGATGACGTCATGCTGTTCGATCAGAACTCTGACCTCGCTCAAACGCCAATGCATGCTGTCCCTTGTAGCCTATCAGAAATTAGGACGCAAATTCAAGATCGCGAGAAGGCAGAAAAGACGGTGTCTAAGTTGGAAGACATGATTTTAAACAAAGAATTTCGATCGTTGATCACCGGCAGCACCAACGGCAAGCTCCACCTTGACTTGTTCACGGACACGTCTCAGAGAACTCGTATCAACTCTGCTTTCGGCGATGAAATCAGCCCGCGTCCCGAGTCTATTGTCACTGTGCCGAAGAACGATAACGACCCGCTGTTGAAAGGGAATTATCGCGAGATCCAAAATATCGAGCCGAAGTCGTGTCATTCCGTCACCGTCGCGCATATCAATAATCCCGACGATTTCTACATTCGCCTGGACGCTAATCGCGACGTATTTGAGATGTGTTGTAAAGAGGTCGACGGTTTCTACACGGCGCAGCGGCGACAGGATTACCAGGTGACCTCGTTGCGGAAAAATGACATCGTTTGCGTGAAGCATCCCGTTACATTCGCTTGGCGCAGAGGTGTCGTAAGTGATATCAACGACTCGAAGCCCGACACCGCTCTTGTGGAGTTTGTTGACTTTGGCAACAAAGAATCCGTTTCCATATCCAGCTCGACAAAAAAGCTATCGGCGAACATGCAGCACTGGCCTCGGTTTGCGATACATTGCCGGCTCAAGAACATCCGTCCTGTCGGGGAGAAGTGGACTGTCGGAAATGAAAAACACTTCGAGGACTTGTGCCGGTCAGCCGCGTGCCGTCTCCGGTTCAACACGTTCGACGTCACCGAAAACAAATGGGCGGTGGATCTAAAAATTGATGGTAAAACTGTGTCGCGCATGATGGTTGCGAGCAATCAGGCGTCGTTTGTCGTATCGCCTTCCAGCAATCCGAGTAGCTCGCAGGAACAAGTGCAAACAAAGAGAATAGACTCCATGAAGATAGGAGATGTCAAGAGGGTATATATCAGCCATGTCGAGTCGATCGACGAAGTATATTTGCAACCTTGTGAAACACAAGAGGCCCTCGAAGCTATGATGGGCAGCATCAACTGCGCGGCAGAAAACTACAGTTCTGTAACTCAGCCGAATGGGACTTGCTCGTACTTGTGCCGGTATTGCGAAGATGGCAGACTGTACAGAGCAAACATTGTCTCTGTTGAGGATGACGGTAAAATAAAAATTATCTTCTCCGATTACGGAAACTGCTCGCTTGTAAATTCTGGCGAGCTGCGTGTCATGCCGAAGCGGTTTTCGGCACTTCCAGAGCAGGCTATCAAGTGCGAAGTTCAGTGTTCTGTGCACGTTGACACGAAAGAGGCTGTTTCAAAATTGGAAGATTTGTCTGTGGAGGAAAGTATTTCTATCAGTGCTTGTTGTATGGACGTGTCCTCGACAATGAAAGTGTCGCTTACGGTACGTAACCGGGACGGCAGTGAAACTAATTTTGTTGATTTTTTCGGTGGCCGCGATGTGCAACAAACTAAGTCGCATCTTCCCGCAAGCTATTCGAAACTAGACGTTGAAACCGGTAAAAATCTGAAAGCTTATGTGTCGCAAGTCGACGGACCCTCCGAAGTGTGGCTGCAACTTTCTTCCAATACAACCGACTTGGACAATCTAATGGAGGAAATTGAGCGTCATTGCGCGCCAGCTCAGAATATCTCGAAACCCGCGAGGCTAACGTCAGGGACGCCGTGTCTTGCAAAATATGTCGTCGACGGCGGATGGTACAGGGGCACTGTGGTGGAATCTGACATCGACACTGCCAAGGTACTGTTCGTGGACTATGGAAATAAAGAAACTGTGAATACTGAAGATATTGTGAGCGTCGACGATAAATTCTTGGTTCTGCCGCAGCAAGCAGTTAGATGCCGACTGCGCAATGTGCGGGGATTGAGTGATTGGAAAGCGGAAGACACGGTCAAGCTAGTGGAGCGTGTTAGCGACGTAGAACTAGACGCCTGCTTTCATCAATCCGAATCTTGCCCTGAAGCATACGACGTGGACTTGATTTACCCTTGCGGTACATCACTCAACGAGGAGTGGAACGAGACTTTGGACTCAAGATTTGCCGCCGCGGATTCGTGCGCGATCTCAAGCCTAAGTGACCAGTCCGTGACGGGAAAACATGTTGTGACTGACCGTGGTGATCATGTGATCGTCGAAAACGTTCTGCCCGTGCCGAAGCTCGATTTTAGTTCCAGCGGGCACGAGCGGTCCGACGATAGGAAATCAAATGCCACGGTTACCAATATTAGCATTGAGATGGGCGCTTCTGAAGATGGTTACGTCAGTTATTGCGACAATCCTGGACTGTTTTACGTTCAGCTGTCGAGGTACGAGCCCACTATGGATCGGATATATGACGAGATAGCCAAAATACTGGGATCGGAACAAAGTCTCAGAGATGCCAGAGTTGATGTTGGCACTCTGTGCATTGCGAAGAGTCCAGATGACGGCGAATGGTATCGTGCCAGATGTACAGATGTTGTGGACGGCAAGCTTTCCGTTTTGTTTGTAGATTATGGCAACACAGCGGAAGTCCTTCATAGCGACACCAGACCTGTATCAGCCGATCTTGCTTCCTTTCCGATGCTGGCCATTCGGTGCAGACTGCACGATTTGGTGCTTCTAGGCGAATCTTGGAAGATTGTTACGGACACGTTCCTGGACATGACGCTGGATCAAGACTTGAAAATTACTTTTGTGAGTAAAGACGGACACGGTTTTCATGATGTGACGCTGATGTTAAGTGATGAAGACGTTTGCAATCGGATTGTGATCAAACACGGGGATGTTGTCACGCACGGTAAGCCAGTCGAAATGGAAATAACAACAGTTGGAGGTAACGACAGCAGTTTCCTGTTTGAACGTGGATCTTTCTGGTGTGTCAGGATAATTCACGTCGACGAAAGTAACAATAGATTCCATGCGCTCAATTTGGCCGTGCCTAACGGGAGATTACAGGATACGATAACACGATGCTTGCAGGACCGCAGTGAGAAGAATGAAGTCGATTATGTTACCTTGACGGATTTAGAAGCATCTTCGCTGTACTTGAAACGTTACGGAGAAAATTGGCACTGCATTAAAGTTTTGGCCATCGACAATGAAGAGGCTTGTGTTCTTGACTTGAATGAGGGTAAATGGGACCGAGCTGGACGTGGCGATGAATTGTTGTGTTGTTCTAGCGATGTGAGAAGAGTGGCGGAAAACATGCTTCTTTCATGCGCCTTGCCAGCTGGCTTCAATGGAGAGGCTATGCGAGAGAACATAATTTTTGCTGTCGAGCTGAAGTCGCAAGATGATCGCGGAGATTGGATCGTGGATTTATTGAGAGTCGAGTCTGTCGGTAACTCTGCGTTTGCGAGCGCCGAAACTACGGTTGCGAGTGTCTCAAATACGTCGTCGGCTTTGAGCAAATTCGAAGAGAGCAACACGAGGGAATGGGCCGAAGCGCACGTCGCGGACATAACCCGATTTTGCGAAATCGGAGGGGAAATGATGCAGGACTGTCCGGAGTCTATCCGGAATTATCTCGAACAAGTGCTGCTGTTGAAGCTCATCATCCCGAGCGTGTCGGACTGTGAGAAGCAAATCAATGTAGATGGCGGCAAGAGACCTGGGTATGAGCGCCGTCAGGAAGTGACTCCGGCCAAAAAGATGAAACTGGAATCGGAACTGAAGAGAGAACGGGCCGACGCGATCATGTGGGAGTTTGACGTCGGTGATACTTTCGAAGCTATCGTCGCCGGCTTGAAAAATCCGGGTAAAATATTTCTCCGGCCATACCTTTTGATATCAGAATCGACAAACGCGCACAGACCGGTTGGCGACGCGGATGATAAAACGGAAAGAATACTCTCCGACAAATTTTGCTTGGTGCGGACGTACGACGGCATCTCAAACGTTGACCACTGGGTTCGCGCTGAAGTGCTCGGCAAGGATGGAGATTCATTCTTGATTAACGATTTGGAGACCGGCGTGAATTTTCAAGGGGCCGTCGAAAACATAATCCCAGTTGGGGAGAGCTTGCTCAGATGGCCCGCGTTTTGCATGGAGTGCTCCTTGGCTGGAGTGAAGCCAGTTAATGGCGCCGATTCATGGAACGCCACGCCGACCGCGGAATTGAAGAGCTTCGTCCACGGATTCAACGTGTCCGATGCGGTCGAAGTGAAAATTGTAGCCGTGAGGGATGGTTGTGACGGTAAAGTGTTCGAGGTGGATATCTTTGTAAACGGTGAGTCGCTTTCGAAAAGACTGATAGCCTTGAACGTGGCGTCTGCCGTCGACAAGGAGAACGCTGACAGGGACTCGCGCAAGACGTTTGACGGTCTGAATCGAGGAAAATCCAGAATGCCGTTCAAGGAGATTACGCAGCTCCGAGAATCGAATCGTTCTTCCACCAAAGGTGCCGAGAGCTCTGATTGTGCTGCCAACTCTCTGCCGACATTTGACTTGCTGGCCGTGCCGTGGAAAGTCGTGCGTACTTCGCTGAAGGGGTCGTTCGCGGAGAGTTTGTCGGACAGCGTTTTTGTTTACGAGGCTGAAGAGCTGCTCGTTCCGAACGCGGGTTAGTATCGTTGTTTTGTGACATTGCTGTCGGTCTTTATCGTCGCCTATGCAATTGAAGGTACGCACGGAAAGCGGCAGTTGTCTTCGTTCAAGATCTACCGAAGCAACACGGTGTCCGAGGCTTTCGGAAGCGGGTGAGTGTGCCACGTGTTTGGGGATTTATGAATTGATATGATGCTGACGGTTGAAATATTCATCTTTTCTGTCGTACGCAGTGCCGGTAAGAACTGTGTTAATTCTACTGACGAGGAGACGCGCGATAGAGGAACCCTAGAAAAGTCGACAATTTCTCTGGATTCGTCGCTTCTCAATCTTCTCACGCCGCCGGACGATGTCAATCAGAACCAGGACTCGACCAGTAGCGTTGAGGGTGAGTCTATCTCTTGTAGGCCTTGTTTTGGAAGTATTCCGTGACGACATGCCTGTGCCTTTTCCCCAAGTACGCAGGGTTTTTATTAAAGGGATTTTATTTCAATATTTTGTTTATGGAAAAGTTTTGATTTTATGGGTAGATTTGCACTGGTCTATGGGTAAACTCATCGCAGCCAAGACGTGTCCTAGTCCCAATGTTACGTTGACAGCGCAGTGTTAGGAAATTATGCGTTTTTGTCATAGTCTACTATCGGCCTCTTTGCAAGTAGCATCTTAAAGTCTGTAGGTTACTGATTGGCAGGAAGTGATCGGAGCTCTATCATTCTGTTGGTACTTTCCGAAACCACTACTCTAAATCCGCTTTCTTCATTGAAGGAAACAACGCTAAGAAATTTGCCGATCTGAATTTATCTCCAACCCGTGTCACTGACGAAGACCAAGCAGCATGTAGTGAAGACCCGCGTAAGTATATTTCTTACTTTTTAACTGCAATTATAGTGAATGAATGTCTACTAGTCCCTGGTTTTCCTGTTTGAAATGTGTGCACAGTAATATTGATGTTGGTCAGAGAAGCAATCCCATCACGTAATTTTGGCCGTAAACTGAAAATTATCATGGTGTTATTTGAGCCCAAAAACTAGAACAAATTTTATATCGTTGATTTGTAGAGTGGTCCATACCTCAAATGTGATCGTAGCCATCGTTGGTAGTGGAGGTAGAAGTAACGATTTCTGAGTTAGAAAAGCAAGTATTCTAGTAAGCCCAGTTTTGCCCTAAAACTGAAAACCTGTGATTTAGAGGTAAAATCATAACCACTTGGGGCAATACAAGTAGGCAAAACCTACTTGAGTACTCATGAAAAGTAGAAATACTTCGTTACTGATAACTTCTGTCCATAATTTGTGTGACACTACACAGTCTTATATCATGTACGACGTATTTGTTTGTGCGTCACATTTGCGAGTCATTGGAAAAATCAATTATCCTAAATATGTTGATCTTGATGTGTCTATACTGGTGGGATTTTTAAAGATTTTCTAAAATACTAATGTTCCGACTGATCCTAAACGAATCTATTCTTAGGCGCATGCGATCTGAGCTACGACGAACAACGGGATAAACGTGCCGACGAACTGGCAAAAGAATTGGTCGACCGGATATTGACGGATCTCTCGGACGAGGCCCTCGAGTCTGACAGCCACGATCACACGTCTTCCAGTTCCAATACCGTCGACATCTGCGTTGTTGACGTCCATCCTTACCAAGGCAGCTCTGACGGCAGTCGCACAGTGGTCGATGATGACAACGTGCCGGAATCTGCTGTGGAAGACACCGTCATTCACGATGGGAGTAATGTGCCGATATGTACGAATCAACAAGACGACGATATTGACGTTTCTGATGCGGTCCCTATTTGGTACGGCCATTGCATTGAAATCACGACTACGGATCGACATGATGAAGTAACAAGCCCTGGCGAAAGTGGTCAAGTCTCAGATAGAGACTCGGAGGGCGATGGAAATGACCCCAGAGACCGAGACGATTGCAGTACCGACACTATGAGTGGAAACTACGTGGATTGTCGAGAAGTAAAGAACGATGGCGAAGAATCGTCCGAGGAAGACCGAGACCGTCGACTAGCGGACTGTAATGAAAACAGGAGCCTGGATGCTTATCTGACGGCGGAGGAAAACGTAGACTCAACAGCTCAGTCTGAACCATCTACCGATTCCGAAATCGAGCAGCAGATTTCGGCGGTGTGCCAGGAAAACGTTGCCGAACCTGATAATTGTCGCACGCTAGAACGTGAAAATCCTGTCAGAGACGGCAGTTCAGGACTTGAGCCAGCCGCAGAGCAGCCTGTAAATGACGGAATGTGCCCCGTTTCCGAAACGCGGCCCAGTCCGTTTCTGGTTCCATTGCCGTCTGATTCTGACGATGAGTTTTCGCTGTCTGAAGACAGACATGCCAATTTAAAAGTGGGCCGTCAATCTGGTCTTGATTCGGACAACAAGGAAGTCGATTGCGATAAAGACAGCTTGCCAAACTTCGAAAAGAGCGTGGATGCTGTCAATGAGGCGCCAAACGAATTGAGTGACGTTCCTAGCGACGCTAGCGGTCAACTTGTAAATTATCCAAGTCTATCCAAAGACAATGTGACTGAGGCTGTCGACATTGTCGCGAACGTGACTGAAATTGTAGATTCAACGGGGTCGACATGTGATTCCGATGTTCCGGCAATCGAGACCGGTTCTGATGAATACGATACGACATCTACGAAATGTGAAGAAATTCATCATGTCGAACAAGATCAATCGGAACTTGATGCAAATCCCACGTCAAGCCTGGTTTCTGCCGAAAGCTATCACGAAGCTCAATCTATATCCAGCGACGGTACCGACAATGCCAATGCCGTGACTTTGAGTGAAAAAGGTTCATCCCTAGACAATAGTCTCAGCTTGCTTGTCGGTACAGACTCCTGCTCCGGATCGCACGGTCACAAGGAATTCGGGATGTGCTGCCTGCCGAAAATGCAATTAGAGATGGGTGAGTGTTTCAGATGTTTTTCCTCGTCGTGCATTGAAGATACGTTGTCATTTTCAGGCGAACTCGCAGACGTCTGCTTCGTGAAGACGGGTAGCGCTCCGCTGACTGTAGTGTTGCAGTTCGACACCGGTTGGGAATCGACCGAATTGCGACAGCTGATGAAGAATACGAACTCTGCGGAATGCGCCTTGCGTCTGCAGACGTGCGATTATTTCGAAGCCGATACGGTAAGCGGGACGGGTAACGGTGTACTTCTGCTTTTTCAGAGTACACATGTAGTTTTGCCTACTCGCACTACTTGAGCGGTTATGAATTCAGACTATACTTCTAGCGAGTATCGACACAAGAGTACTTTGACCATTTCTGGGCACACGTCGAATATTATTTAGCAACCGTGGGTGCCTTCTATGTCGCAATGTTAAAGTCAGTGGTTGTCAGTAAAGAAAAACTTCCTACTTTTTCAAAGAACTCAAGTAGGTTTTGCCTACTTGCACTACTTCCTCAAGTGGTTATAATGTTTGACTACTACATCTACTTCAGTTTTCAGCAGGGTTGTAACCAAGTCACAAGTCAATGTCACTATCATAGCTTTGACTCGAGTCAAGTCGAATCATTTACAATTCACCACTGAGTTAAGTCCAAGTCATTATGTGTACTGTTCAGTTTTCAGCTCAATCCAGTTCAACCCACTTCTGTCTACTCTGCTCGAGTGATATAGAATCGGTCGCATTCATAATATAGTAATTTTCCTCAATCTTTACAGTTTCTGGCCGTATTTTCCAAGTATCGGGACGGATAGACGAAATACCAATGATGTGGCAGCTTTACTATTTTTCGAGGTTACAATGAAATGACCGTCTCGGCCGTGCTAGCCCTAGTCATATGACTTGGTTCGAGTCATGCACGATGACTCGAGTACAGGTCGAGTCGATACGAAAATTGACTCGAGTCGAGTCATTTTGGGCATTTGAAAATATGACTCAAGTTATTACAAAATTTTTTGTGCAAAACTAGGCCTAGAATACTCGCTATTTTACCTACTTGGTAATCACTCAGCCTTCAGCGGTTGATATTATAACATGTGATCATCTAGCAACAATTTGCTTGCGAGTTCATGTCGTGAAGTTAGCTCAGCTGGAAAAGTAAATTTTATCACGAATCCATCACACTGGTGCCTCAAAACCTCTATCATCATGAGAAACGGTTGCGGTCACTGATTTTGGTAACCTGCGCCACTTCTCCCCCGAGATCATAACAAAACCTTGAGAGACCCATTCTCTTACAATCACAGTCGGAAACTCTTCACAGTCGGCAAGTTTGTTCAGTGAATAAATCCACCAACATCGATGTGATAGAACCTGTTAGAGTTCCGTTAGTAGAATGTTTCGAAGCGCTGGGTGTTTATCTGACTTTTCTCTCTCTGTTCGTTCTTACGATGTCTTTGCAAAAATGTCCAGAACGACCTGATGAATGCACTTAGGGAAAGTCTATGAAGAAATACGGTTGAAAGATTGAACCCAGTAACACCCAAGCATTAGGCCAAGGTGGATATTTGATTAAGTGGGCACATTTGGTCATCTCGACATCCTATCTGTTCTTTACATTGCATTGTGTCTTGTGTATCGCAACAAACATTTTGTGCCTTGGGTGGAAGAAATCAGAGAAGCCTACGATTATTATTACGAGCTCTACCACAATTTAAAGACTACTGTCTGCATAAAGCCAACGATGTCAAAACCATTCGAACTTGGGCAAAATCTGTCAAATTCACAACGATATGCTGATTTTCAGGTATGTCTAGCGGTGTGCTCCGATGCGTCGTTCGAAAGGGCGAGAATCTTGCTGAG
>ATSW01029095.1:0-12817 GCA_000444245.1 Botryllus schlosseri
ATGCACCATCCCAATTGGACACACGGAACAGCAGTAACGATTTCACGACTGCTAAGCAAATTCACGACATAATCCATTCCAGATTTGACAGCAGTATTTTCACAGGGATTACAATATGAGAAGTGGGTCTCTCAACGTTAAAACAAACAACGAAACTAACAGTCATCGTTGAAACGCGATTTAATCAAACAAAGGGAGCGGATTCTATACAGATTAATTTACATACTCTGATAGGTTATCGGATAACACCTCAGTTAAAACTAGAAAATAAAATGTCTAAATTTACATTGACAGTTTTACTACGAGGCAGTACGATAGTAAATTGCAAAGACAGGAATCTTTTTGTAACCCTCACAAAATTTAAGTGTCCCATCAGGTGGTGAACAGTAATAAAGTATTTGTAAGTTGGCTCTTTATGTGCTACTTTATTACATGGTTTCGTGTTTGGCCTACTACTTCCTATACAGCATCATATGTTCAGAGTAGCCTACCATTACGGAACTTGATATCAGTTAAACTAGTTCATTATCACCCTGAATCTTCTGAATGGATTCTCGGCCATTTTAATTAGAAAACGCTATGGAGTATAGCAATGATAGCTACCCAAATTACGTTCAGAACAGAGATGCATTTTGACGGTTCAACAATTATCACTGCATTTTTCTCCAAGCGAGAAAAAAATCGGTCTCCATCACACACAGTATAAAATTGCTTTTACGAACTACTTTTCAAAGGAATGATTTACTCAATTCAGTTCAAGCTATATCAGAATGTTGAGCCTAAACCGATATCGGCGGTGCAAGATATTTTTGCTGATATAGTCCACATATTCTGCGTAGTCAAAATCAAACATATTTCCACTCGAAGCTACATACTCAAGCACTCAAATTTGCCCATGCACACCAAACTCAACAAACCTTGGTGACACCGTTGCTTTTCCCGTTACGAGTTTTCCCGTTCGTCGGAACCCTATTGCCCGTTCGAAGAGGCATCTTTTGTTCCGACGTAAATTCGAGATGCTCATTGCCGCTGAAACAATGAAACCCACGTTGAGAATCTGACACTACGCGACTGGTAATCGCAGACGTACTTTTGTCGAGACCTGCCGCGTTTAACGACACCGTTTGACCCCGACTCATCTTTTGACAGGTATCTGCCGACTGACGTGTTGTCTTTTTTCCTAAAAGCTTTGATTCTGTGGGCAGAACGTAACGATATAACGCGACTGGAGAACTCGAGCACAAAACGTATCGATTCAACGTACTCGGGAAGGCAGATACAGACAAGTGCCAGCACAAGGAGCGACACAATGACGACAATGATGCTTGCTAGGACAACACCAAATGTAACATCGTCCATTCCTGTGACGGGGTCTGAAACGGTGGAAAGCGAGATATGAAAGCAAGCCACAGGGTGGAGTAAAAGAATTTGAGAAATACACTATCCTTCAGCCTGTTATGCTGGTTTCATGGAATAGTGTCGCATGGTCTGACAGGGATTGTCAGAATCACAAATCACAAATGCTCAAGATAGCGGCAGTGTAAATGAGGACAATACGAAAAAGACTGTTCAATATACTTTTCTGAGTATGTAGGCTATCAATTTTCAAAATCGCGGCTATATTTCAAAACGCCTCTATAGGTTGAGTCAGACAACAGATGATCACAACGGCATGAGTCACTAAACACACAGAATCCGAGTTGAGAATACATTTGCATACATCCCCTCCGCGAAGACTGAAGAATACCATCAAGCATCATCATGACGCTATCGACTATAATTACACCTCGTCAAAATTGCAATTACGAAATCTTACCAAACGGGTTCGGAGAATTCGTGGAATTAGCAAATTGCTGAATGCGATTCATCTCTGTTGAAAGAGAGGAGGTGTCAGAGTTGCATCCAAAATTCCAAACAATAACAGCACGGTAATACAACAATACAGCAGTCTCACAAGTTTCAAAATCCCGACCAATGAAATCGGTTGCTTAGCGATATCAAGCAAGCAATAACTAAGCAGTAGTAACAGTAAGTACTGTCATTCAGGTAAACGAGTGTGTTTTATCTATCCATATTTCAAAATATCTCTTTAAATTGGATCAGTTTATAAGAGCTCCGTGGTTAAAGAAGTGTTTGAGCAAAAAATGTTCTACCCGTTCCCAACATGTCTTTTCAAACGTATTCTTTTCATTTCCCTTCATTAAATAACACCGAAAACAATAAGTAGAAAAGGCAAATGCCATCCGCACAGCAGTTTCCAACGTATTTCATTCGTTGAGAATCAGGCGAACAAGGTTAAGCTGCGAGATACAGAAACCCCATGTATTGGAATGCGCACAACGATTTGTGTACTCAAATCCAAACCTAGTATCAACTGTAATGATATTCGAGTCAAGTGGTATGGGTAGAGTAACAAAAATATTCACCTGTCTGTCACACTAAGACTTATTTTACCGACGTAAAACCAATGTTTCGATACTTTCCTCTCAGCGTGAGAACCTCACAATCTTGGTCGCTAGTAATTTAAAACCAGTTGCACAAGGCTATGCGTGAGTCATTATAACTGTTGTCATCTTAAAGCAGTACAACAGAATACTTGACTGAACATGTAGCCACTCATATCAGCTCACCCCTATCCCTATATACTGAAGCGAATGATACACGATCTTCACTAATATACCGAGGGAACAGCCTAGCTTCCAAGAAATAACAACAACATGTTATATACCTGATAAGGCAGCGGTACAGTTTTCCGCCACAGTGTCGTATGCCGGTATGTGAAGCCGACTGGAGGTAGAAAAGTCGCTCGCCGCTGCGTAATTGACGGCCCTGACTTGGAACGCGTAGCCAGTGTCGGGCCTTAGACACTCGAGTAGAAAATTTGTATCTGGAACGGATGCGGCAAAATTTGCATTTTCAATTCGAGACATACAATTCACTAAATGGTAGCGCTCTGCGACCATTGAATCGAATTGTTCGATTTTACACCAAACAGTCGCAATATAGACAAGCGGCATACAAAAAGTACTCTGTGGAATAAATTGGATGCTAGATGATGTATGAAAATGGAAAGGCGTAACGCAATATTTAAGGTCAAGCAGATTAAACACGACAGTGAACTATTAATAGTCCCCACTCCTAGATATAAGACCCAGTCGCTTACGAGCAGGTGAACTTTAACACGAAAAAGAGTGCCTCTCATTAGAGGCTTCACTTCAACACAACCTTATCTTCTTTTGTTATGAACAAACAGCAAGCACCGTCGCCAACAACTTTTGTTTTGGCTACGCTCGTTTTGTGAAGTCGACATCGCCGAGTAGTCCATTTAAAGAAGTGCTCTGAAAGTAGCTTAAACTCGAGCCCGAGCTTAAACACAATGTCACATATTGGAACTCAAAGGAGTATTTCAAGTCGAATGTGTCAATCTTACATTATGCCGAAATAGACCAGGTATCCACCAACCAATGTATATTGAGCTGGAACGCGAGTTTAACAACACATTGCCAACGTGAAGTCGTCTGGGCTAAGCTGGTTTCTCGTTTTCACATGTTTGCAAGTTTGTTTAAACTCAAGCTCGAGTTCAGTTTGAGAAACAATCACTAAAATATATTACACAGATCGCTGGTTAAGCATGCTCGCAGGGTCATTCAATGTCAAGTACAAACGTATGGTTATGTACACTGTACGGCCTATAGCTTTAGAAGGGGTGTTCACATCACGCGTCGCGGAATTAATGAATGAACGCCAACAGATTATATTACCATCGGTATGAAGTTGTGTATAAATATCACGACTGCGTTCGCGATATTGCAGAGTGTAATTGCGAATCTCCCCGTTTGGCAATATAGGGATGGTCCACGTACAAAACGCTGACCCGCGGCCTTCGTAGGTGCACGTCAGTCTTCGAGGAGGCCCCGGTTCTGTAGAATCGTTAACAACGAAATTCTATAAACCAGATGTCGCGGAAAATAGCAGGATACCAAAATAACGATGTGATTAGACGGTCTATTTTTAAAATCTATTTGCATTGCGGAATTCCACTGGCAACATAGAACGAAGTATTCTTCCACGAATTGGCACAGAGGGCCTTTGTGAGTTTATCGAATTAACTCTCAACCAGGCTCGCGAGTAAAACCATGCAGCAATGGGGCGGGATTGTAGCCTGCTACTGAAAGCTCTGCTTGGAATATACAAAGAATTCTGTCACGGTGTGCTAATGGACAAGTTAATAGACTCGATTGACTATGGGAACGCCAGTAATTTTGTTCTGCATCTTCTGGATGCTGTGATGTCACCAATTTAAGTTCCAAGTCTTCCATGATGGCAAAATAGTATCGACACGACAAAACCATTATCGATGATAAATGAACACTTGCTGGACTGGGGCCATTACTGGTAAAAGAAAAAATATATATCAGGATTTCACAACACAGTAGTACGATGTCCGAGAACTATAATTGATATATTTCTTATGTTACAGGTGACCAGAAGCAGCCTTTCTACTTTATTTCATGCCCACAGATAGCAATAGCGGTAAAGCTGTTTGAATAATTGCTCCGAAATTGATGGCAATGCTCCTTAAGCTAGATGCCATACCCTTTGGATACGCCGGGGTTATTGGCAAAGATGTAACTTATCCGTTCAAAAATACGATATCTATCAGGCTCTAATTACAATGTGATGTATCAAGCATTACGTGATACGTACGGGTCTCTTCCGTTTTGACGTAAGCATCAGCGTTCACATACACAACCTCGTCAAGCGCTTGTCCTGCGCTCACCAGGACGCCTACCCCGAGTTCGTAATTCGTACCGGGACTTAGGCCACATATTTTCGCTTGCCTCTTTGACCTGTCATAATACATGAAAGTTGCGCGTCAGGAATTACCGCTAGTAAACCGATCGGGAATTACGTGTTTCGATATCGGAAACGGTTGGCCTCTAGCGTCCGGTAACGCACGCTAAAAACAACCTCCAACGACGAAGGGTATTTCCACGAGATTGCAACGCAACGCGGGCCAAGCTTTTCACACGACCTTATTTCGGGCAGTCGCAGATTCTCGTCCTGGCTTTTTTCTGCAAAACAGCACCATCATCAGCGAATCCTCAAGTCGGGAAATCACTTTTCACAAACTCACCGTTCGACTGAATCACAAGCTTGCGGGTTTCACAAGCGGAGTATTCAGTGTCAAGCACTGTTACCCTGACGATATACACGGGTTGTTCATCTGAAGAGATACAAAATTGAGTTCACGGTGGGTATGAAAGTCTTTTGTAAGAATGTAATGTGTGATCTTGTGTAATCATTTCCTTGAAACGCGACAAATCCGAAATTCGATGTGACGAAAGTGTCGGGTTGCGCCCAAAAGGTGGTATTACTTATAAAATTAGTAACATGAGCTCTTGTAACTTCCATCGTTTGAATTTTAGTGTACATCCGGCTACACAGCGTCATCGAATTGGAGTGTTTTTCTGCACGGAATCGAAATGCCGATTTCAAAGAAACGCTCGCGATTTCCCGATGGGAGACTGGGAGTCATTTTTTAAAAATATTTTCGGTCGCGACCCTAGCCTAATCAAAATCATTTTCACTGATCTCATTATTTTCATCCGCTCAAGACGTCATACTTTGTGATACGATTGTTGATATACAATGTTCTTTCCAATTCTCTACTAGTTGTTGTCCCCTGACTAGTGTAAGTAAGTTCATTTCAATATGACTATACTATTCAATTGTATATTGAAGTTCTGTACCTCCAAGCTCTTCAAGACGCACAAGGTACACAAGAGACAAGACACAACGCGATGTAATGATGTCAAAAAGCCCAAAAAATCGGCCTGGTGCACAATACGACCCAAGCTTTTATGCATCGCCAAAAATATTTGCTAATGTCGTGGTAGTGCATTATCCACACTGCTGCAATTTCCAGTAGATATAAAATGGATTCTGGACTTTCAGAACGCAGCTAAAGAGACCGTAGTCAAACCAATGCCGATTTCGGTTTAATTTAGCAATTTTCATTTATTTAAAAACTGGATTGAAGTCTCAGTGGCCCAGCCAGTGTGGCGAAAGCACAAACAAGACCTAAACTATTTTGTACATAAAAGAATTCTAAGGCCATGCATTATTTTTCCACCCCAGCTAGCAACCAATAACCGCTGGCATGGAATGGCCTAAGACAGTATTCCTACTCTCAGTAAATGTAACACTTCACCAGGACGTTGAAATATCTTCTCCGTTTCAAGTGGCGTGGATTCACTCCTCTGTAACATCCGGCCGTCCATCCCCATCAGGTCGACGTGGAACTGGCCCAGCGATACATTCGTGCGCATGCTCCACGACACTTTAATCTTGCCTCGGTAATCCATCGCTCCTCGGATAGCTCGGAAAACGGACCGACCTGCGATGGATGACGGTATTTTTCAAACGATATAAATACAGTCGAACGCGAGAGTATTGATACAGTGCAGCAAACACACTGATAATTATTGATAGTTTATGTGCAGGAGTTGGCATGGCAGGTTCATAATGTTATAATGAAATAATGGGCAGCTAGCCGTTATATGGGTCATTTCTGTCAAAAATTTCAATACTGGAAGTAGCTAATTGCTGACTGTTATTTTATCCTTTGTGTTTATCTGTTGATCTGGAAGTCAATTATAAACGGCACACATCATTGTGAACCACGCTGTCTTTGAAAGCGGTCACTTTTCATCAAGGGAAAGTCGAGCTATTCACGTCAAGAAGGCAACGCATCTACTACGAAAGATCTCTAAACATTACAATGACCAACTGGCTTTTATCACACTAAAACCGCGACCAATGAATCAATATTTGCCCAATTCAGAGAAACACATCCCAGTAAGTCCAAAAGTGGAACTAATGCGATTAGAGTGGGCAAACGCGAGGTGACACCCATTTTAAAATTTCAACAGCGTGTAATTACTCATTTTAAGAGAGGTTCAAGAAGAACTGGCCTACAACTTCTGTTTTCGGCCACTTACCCAATCAGCTAATGAAAGTTGAAATATTTTGCTCATAAATATGACTCCAGGGATAAAATTTCTTCAAGTCTTAAGGCAATTGAGATGAGTAAGGGTACAGAGGTTTTACCTTGAGTCAAGATAGTTAGCCTGCCTCACAATAAGAGTCTTAAGCGACAAAGCATTGAAATAGTCGACTCCTACACTCCAGTTAGCCAATGTATCAAATAAAATACGATTTACCGCTCCAGTGCATATCACACAACGGGTTCAAGTGTGTTCACTGGGTTCGAGTGTGTTCATCCATCGAGTGTGTGTGTTCATCGGAAAGAGCAACACATAAAAGCTGACTAAGCATTTTCTTGCTGATGGGTTAACAGTGGTAACTCACCAACATAAGACATGCTGTTAATGCCAAGATGTGAAGAAAAATACCTAAGAATTAGTTGATGACAGTTCATTTCTGGAGTATTGCGGCCACCAAGCATACAACATAAACTGGGAAATTTTCCAATACCGCTTTTGTTATTATTGGAAATAAGTTCCCCACCGCATAATCAGTTCCTGCCAGACTCGAGATATCAATTCTTCTAAAGTCACCCAAATACGCAGCACATACACTTGAATATATTTAGGAGAAATAGCGCCCTTAACCGAATTGATAAGGAAATGGCTTCCTGTAATAATACACGATGACACAGTAACACCATTAAGCAGATTCAGCTAAAACACCACCTGGCTTTGGTGGAGTAAATCAGCTGCACTAGAAAAATTCACGGGTATTAAATTGCTGACTTTTAAGTTGAAGAACTTGACAACAAAGAGATAACAGAAAATGGGTGTTAGAGTAGGACAAAGAGACATGAAATGCGTTCACAAGATGTGGCCAATGATGAAATCCAAATATCTCCCAAGAACACTGGCTTTGAGTTAGTGGTAAAAACGCATATAATATAAGAAAATAGATAACCCATTGAAAAATACTATCATATGATACACCTAATGCGGTGCTTTGCTAACTTCTATGCAAGCACTACTTTCCAGCATAGGCTTCTTCCACTCGAATATCACTACTATGACCATATTTGCTCATTGGTTCCAAACAACGCATTATGCCCACCTATGCCCCTTACAAACATTCACAATTGAGATTAATTTAGACCAGAGGTTCTCAAATGGAAGCCAGGGCACCCCAGGTTAATAAGCACCTTGAAATACACCAAATCATTTGCTCAGTAATCAACAGGCGCTTACCATCCCGCAAGCAGGTGAAGCCTGTACTCTCCAGAGTCTGGCCGTCTTCGAACATAGATTCTTGTCCGAATCCTATACTGGTGAGGGGCGTCACAGAAAAGGCGCACCGCGTCCCGGGTTTCAAGCCGACGTACAACCTATATTCCGTGACAGTGCCCTCGTCGTTGGGATCCTGCCTGCTGTCGACGTAGTCGATGTTTTGCTTCGGTATGACCGGGTCATAATGAATCACCTAAAATATGAAACGATAATAAGCCGGTGCTCACAGACAATGACGATTGAATTGAAACTATTCCACGATTTGAAGGTGCAAAGCAGAGATAGTCGCCAATCTGTGATAAGTATTCCAACTTCATCGAAGTGCGAGTGTATGTTTCAAGTACTTGTGCTGCTTACTCGACTGATTGCTATTTTAGAGTGTTCGCAAAGTAGAAAGTACTGTTTATTTTTTGTTTGGATGGCTGTGTGGATCCCCTAACGCTGAATTTCGGCAGCTGATGACTAAATAAAGGTTCATTATTGCTTGTAGTGCCGTTCGTCTATAGTGACCTGTGGTAAGCACTGAAACTAAGACAAAATACGGGACTGGAGTCGGAAATGAGGACAGGACAGATCTCATAATTTTATTTTTAAAATTGTAGTTTCAACATCGGCTTTTCGTGGACCCCTTAACACTAGGCTGCAGACCCCAGTTTGAGCTCCTAGTTTAATAGGGTATGTGCTGCTACCAGCCGTGAAATTCTCGGCTGGGCAATGTTGCCAAGATGCCAACTTATCACAGGGACAGTCTATATTTATGAAAAGCAGTGCAGGCATCAACATTCACTCTGTGTCATCCACAAAGACGTGTCTTGCGATTTCTCGCCGTCGACATAAGACTGCAACCACTCGTCCCGAAATCAACTTTTCACAACTACTTACTCCAGTATTTCTGAGACTTTTCTGAGACTTTGAAAATTACCACTGTGACTCGCAATGGAACAGACAGACATGACACTAACTCTGCTTGACGACTAATTGGGCCACCTCTGTTGGAAAGACAAATATTGTAAGAAATATCAGCAAGTCTAAACCGAGGGTTATTATACCTTCTGCGCAAATAACTGGACATGAGTGACTGAGACTGTGGGTACTAAATTTTAATATGTGATAACTGCCCAATCAAATGCCAGTTCAAAAATATTGTTATGGCGGTGGTTATTCTTGATAAGAGGCACACAAAAAGTCTTCATAGTTTTATAAATGACACTGCTAAGAGCGTAGTGTTGAAATAACAATACAAACTACTAAGCAAATATGATTGCTTCAACCGCACTTCCTATCAGCTATAATGTAACTAATTTCCTTCACTTTGAGAGGGTTACAACTCACCTGGTACTGGGTTATTACCCCACATCTGTCCTTCATTGGCAGAGACTTCCACCACACCAATATCGACGTGGTATTAATGGTGAGAACGCTTATATGCTGAACTGAACCGCACGGGGCTGTAATAAAATGAAATCATACTGATGGGATATAGCACTTAGAAAACCGAGGTCTTGTTTAACCACATCTGTGAAGCCAGATTGGATAAATTTCTAGTTCCTTGTGTGGTGAATATATATAGTTTATATATGGTGGGTATTCGCGACACAGAGTTTAAGTATACCTCAAATTATATCTACAAACAGCTAAGAACTCTAGCAGAGTCAATATGTCATTGGCGAACCAAGATTTGTTGGCAAAATATCCATTACAGGTTTTAAATTCCTCATAAACAATTATGTAAACATGAAATTCCGTAACAGCATTCTTAAACCCCCGATAGCAGAATTTGATATATGATGACCGACAAAGAACAGCGTAATTGAAAAGCTGCACGAAAAGGGAATATCTATCCATCATTTTGCCTTGGAAAATCAAAATTTATGGGTCATCCGATGATGGAATGTTGAGTGCCATGAACGAGTGGGTTAATGGCAAAACATACTAATAAAGTTCAAATTTTGCTGGTTTTCCAAGAAGTTATTCCATAGAGTGATACAATTCGCAACACCATTTTCTCTTCTCAGTATTATTCTATTTCTAGAACTCCCCGGGACAATTAAATCTATACTTGGTATTGCTATGGAGTATTGAATACCTGTATTGTCCTTAATTAAGCCGCGCACATTTATTTTAATATCCCAAAAAAGCGAGTGTGCTGACAAAAACGAGTTGTTTTAGGGAAAATGGTAGTAATCTTTGGTCTCTGAGTGCAATAACCAAACCCTATGTCTCATCTGCTTTGGAATGAAATGCAGTATTTGTCAGGAACAAAATATAAACAGATGGTTTGTCACTTGAAGCGTTCGATTAGGCAACTGATTTTGTTCCCGAATCTCAATGAACTCACAAAATGAATGTAAAAGAATCATCCTTACATTGACACAGGCATACGAACATTTGGTAACGATCTTAGAATAACCCATGATAAATCTTCCCTGATAGGGACATTTTAGTCGCTACTAAGCGTTGCCAAACATCGGGTATGGCTCATAATACAGAACGAGAATAGAGTGCTCACCGTGTAACTTATTCAAGTTTCGGTATTGCAATATTGCAATTACCAAGTTGAAAAAGTGGCCCGTTACCCAATACCCACGAGTTTGTGACCTCTGATCTAGAGCTGACCGTGAAAAGCTTACATTTATTGTGTATTCAACAAACACGGCGGCATGTTTGTCGAGTGTTCTGCACGAAATTGTGACACCAGTTGATCTCAGTAGGGCGGTTATCGAAAGTAAACAATTGCAAAGCCTGCTTATACTAGACAAGCAGATGCAGATACTGAACAATAAAAAAGAAATATAATTCACAACTAGCAATTATTGTTCAAGTACCAAGGGTATCCGGCATTTCAATCACCCACCACATCACAACTACCACATGTGGAATCACATTCATGGCAATTATCCGAAAAACAAACAACTCATTGCCTACAGTATGGTGGCAACATCCACCTCACACCTTCCAATTAAAGATGACTCACACGCGAGCTACTAGTAAAAATAATCATGCAGCGCGCAACCAACGCAAAGCCACACATGTAGCCAGCTTGGAAAAAGACACCGATATGCTTGTATCAAATAAACCTGTCAGAGATTAGAAAAATCCTATGACTATTGGTAAACATTAGTCAGACGTATAGGAAACACTCCTTATCAAAGATTATAAGACACTTGATTGAACTCTGGAGATGCAGTGTCCCAATGCACCAGCACACTCAGTTACCCAGAATAAAAATGATTCTAGTAATAATACAACATTTCTTATGTATGTAAGAGAAAACTAGTATTAGGAAAAAATTAATCCACAGTTACCTGCTAAGCCCCATTTCTGACGGGGTAAACACGCTACATGATATGATAGCTAATTGTTATTTTTGCAGATGTAAGACTGTCTGAGGTACTAATTATCACAGAATTTTGATTACAAATAACCCGGATGGAACGGCATAATTACATCTGGAACTTTTCAAGGACTTCATCACCTTGAAGAGGCTTAGACAAAATTCATTGCATGAGTACACTGTATTTCCTGCTTTGGATCCAAATTGAATTTTTGGTCACACCTAATCATTTGGTCACTCCTAATCATGGGAGTATACACAAAGCACAAAACACAATCGATAACCTACTTCCTTCAAGAGTTTGAACCCTGACTCGGCTTGTCTCTGAAGGCGAATGCTTCGTATAAGCTGTGATTTTGATTGTGTAATTGGAATACGGTCGAAGATCGTTGATTTCGTAATGCCGTATCATGTCGTCCACAGGCTCAGACTTTAATGGTCCGTAGTCTGATGGGAAAGTAGCGTCACAGAAAATATTCAGATCTATTAATTTTTCTTAAATACCAACCTTTCTCATATGTTATTAAGAAACTATGGATCTCGGTTAAATTTGGATAATCCCAAGAGACGTGGATGTCAGTTGGAGACAAAGCAACAGCCGTTAGATTTTGAGGGGTGGGAGGCGGAACACCTGTAACAAATAGCAATCTGACAGATTCTGAATGATTAAACTTTGAAGATACCATACGAACGAAAACTGCCCTACAGTGTTCGCTAAGATACGTAATCCTGCACTTATACACAAGGCAAAGGTGCTATGCTGGAGCAGAATGGATAGGCGGGATATGTAAGCCCTGTGATGAGTTACAAAAAGTTGTTGCATTGGGCCGAATGCATGCCAAGAACAGTGCGTACAAAAAGCAAAATATTTATGCTCTAATGTGCACTTGAGTCAAATGCATGACAATGGTGGTAGATGCCATGAGCAAAATATAGAGGCTGGAATGTCATAATGGGCATTTTTACCACCAATTATTTTAGTTGGGCCTCTGGAGTAGCCTACACTACATCACCAATGAATGAATCACTAAATCAGTCAACGTAGTTCAAAGTTGATCATTGACAAGGTTGATACCGGTTCATGAACTCTACTGTTTGAACTCGAGCGCACTCTAACAGGTCATGGAATGATATCCTAGCAAGGCAAAAGTATGTAATATTTTTGGAGGTAGAAGCAGAAAAGGGTTGTTTGAATGAAAAACTTTCA
>ATSW01029102.1:0-13552 GCA_000444245.1 Botryllus schlosseri
GCAACGAACAGCACGTTCATACTCAAATTCTGTACCACATGGAACCTATATATCTTTTTGTTGAATATCTACTACGTCATATATCTATACTACAACTCCTTCTCTTAATTGCATCTTATCTTTTATCCACTACTTTTCCAGATTTTATGTTACATTATATCTACCCAAAATACCAATCTTTGGATTGGTAGGGTTAAGCCCGCCTATGACAGCTTACGGAGGAAGATCCTTTAGCTAAAACACCAAATGTCTTGTTTATCGCTATATATTTAACGACATATCTACAATTAAAACTCCAACAAGAACTTTGGTGGATCCATCGCGCTTTCTCTATACTGCGCCCTTGCGGGCGCAGCTCATAGTTTTTGTCGCTATGCTGCCTTCGGCAGCTCATCATTTTAGCACAAGTGAATCATTGCGACAACAATGACGCACAATTTCGAAAATATGACGTTGCATTTTCCGGCAGAATCACAGTGGTGATATTCTAATGAATGGTCGTGAAGTTATATAGAAATGCGCCTTACGCAAGGGGGCATTTTTTGATATCGGCTCAATATACACGCGCAATCGGTGAAGGTGCTAGTCATCGGTTATTGGTATTGCCTGAATCTGACATTGGTCCGGCTCTACTTTTCATATTGAACAGAATTAACAGAACGAAGTGAGTTTGACTGATTGTCGGTTATCTATGGAAGGTTACTTTTTGCTGATCTCAATCAGCCTCGCAACCAAATTTGTCGCGTTTTTCCGCTGAAATACAAACAACAGCAAAAAATAGTAGTTATGAAAGAAAGCGCTCAAGACCAGACGAGGTCTGTAACTAGCTACTTGTGCTTTTGCATAAAAATATTCATATTGAAATATCCCGGGAGCAATACATATATTTGAGTTACATCGGTGACAGCGATCGTCAAAGTAGTCAGTATTGCTACTCGAGCAGAAACGGTCCAAGAAAATAATTTCCACTCAATTACGAGTGGAAGTGGCAATATCCGAGAGATGTGACAACTACTTTATGCGGGAAGTGAAAATGAAAGGTGTGAATAGTACTAAAGTAGGTAGTTCCAAAAGTAGATTTAGTCGAGGGGTCACATAATTTTAGCAGTTTATCGGACATGGCTGCTTTCAAAATGACTGCACAATGCATATACGAGACGAACGCAAATGACAATACAAAGAGATGCAATTGTCGTGAAGATGACAACATGACAATATGACAATTTCACTCACAAAAGTGATGCGAACTCCCAAAACTACTTTTTACTGATAAAAATGGAAATTAGAAAAAGCAAGCGGTTTTGCCTAAAAATATCTTCAAGTAAAAGTAAAAGTGGACAAAACACATTACATCTCGAGCAAAAATTGCAAGTAAACAAAAGCTACTTGGTACTCCAAAAAAGTAGAAGCACTTCGTTACTGACCACTTGAGTGCGTACATGCCGACTTAATTTGCATCTCACAAGTCGCAAAGTCTATTTCAGATGATGAAACGCTTACCGGTATGCGAAAGAAAATATTCCATCAGAGACGGGTGGGGCAGGTTTACAAACTTCGAGCGTTTGAACTCTGCGTGACGATTTGACAAGATAATGGATTTCATCGCTTCTTACGAGATCTAGAGTTCGGATACTTTGAGTTCGGATACTTTTTTTGGACACGGCCCCGTTATGATAGAGAAGAATTTCGCGCCCCCCTCATCGTCATATCACAAAATGCAACGAGAATGTTGGCAATCCCAACGGATAGTTTGATTGCATGGGAGGTTATGACTGTTGATGAGAGAGTTCTCAAATATGAAATTCAGACTGTACACACAACAATACTAATAATTAGAGGTAAATCGCGCCTAACGCGAAAATTGTTTCCAGTTGATCGCAGCTTCGCGCCCCCCTTCAGATGCTTTCACACCCTCCAAATTTGATAACCACTGGATTAGTTAAAAAGTAACTTTCTATATTGCAATAATGTTGATTGCCGCTGGACAGATTAGTGACAAAGCGCACCAATATAGAATTGCAACTTTGCGCATTGGGCAAAAAGTGGATATCAATGGATATGGTTTTACACTTACAGCAGCCTACTCTTGCTTCAATTACGCATGAATTATCGTATCCATTATTCCGACTCTATATCCGTCTTGATAGCAATGAGTGCAGGGCCGGTCAGGGAGATCTAGAAATTTCGCAAATGATTAAAATCAATTGGCGCGCGACTTTGAGTATCCTCGACACCACAGCGATCTCACGTGTGCTATATGGTGGATATTAAAAAACAATTATTGAACTCCAGATCGAATACGTTGGGCTTTCTGACGGAAATCGCTGATACCAAAACATTTTTGACAATTCTATCTTCAATTTGAGACTACATTACATTTTGTGTGCAGTGTCTCTTACATTCCTCGATCATAATTTGATTATCTGGCGTCACCTAATAAAAAGTAATGTAAATGCTGTAAATTGATTCTTGCGACTTGAATGTATTGCACGCTCGTCTTGCTCACAGTTTTCCAAAGGACCACGCAAAGAGTTAGCGTGTTTGCGCAGGCTCATGAAAAATTAGAGGGATTATTGATCGAGACTAGCCTGCAGTAGGCTATACGAGATCACTCTGCCGTGGACTTTAATTTTTTTGTCAACGTGAATTCAGAAATACCTTGACTCATAAATATCGATAGTCGCCTGCAGTATACCAGATGGCTCTGTCGTGGACTTTGATTTGTTTTGTCGAAGTGAATTCACAAATTCCTTGACTCATAAATATCGCAGGTCGCCAGCAGTGTACCTGATCGCTCTGGTGTGAACTTTGATTCTTTTTGTCAAAGTGAATTCACATAATTGGACTCTTGAATATCGCGGGCCTGCTGCGATATCACAAAGCGCTCTGATTGCTAATGCACGGTGTCATGAATGAGCGATAAATAATATAAAGCAAGGCAGTTGAAGCATAATGTTTTTTCGTCTAGTCAATTAATGATTGTCGCTATACTCGAGAGACATTGGAATCGCTAATACAAAAGTAGTTGAAAAACACATTTCGGGAGACCCGCTATATTCAAAATACGCGTTTTCCCGTGAAAGCAATATTTCGACACGCGATTCGCTGTCGGGGACCGGCAGCCCTTAGTTAGAAACGTCCCAACGAAGAGTAACCAAACGAGAGCAAGTCAACACATTACGTTAGCGCAGTGGTTCTTAACCTGTATATGGATCTGCAGAATACTTATGCTAATTGTCAAGCCTTCGCGAAGCCCGTTAAGTCACGCTTCCTGGGATGGTTTTCCATAATTAACTCATTAGGCAGTAATATTTTTCAACAGCGCTCTGAATAGTTCTGTCCACACTTCATGTCGGCATTCCAGTCATTGAGCAGAGTACGGGATCCTGACATTCTGTCGTATGCTGTGTAATAGTCGATGGTCGACTTAGAAGGCTACACGTGCACAATCTGCACATAGGGTTGCATTTAAAACAAAAATCAATTTAAAACATACTTGTTCAAAACAAATCCCTTGTTTAGAGCATGTTTTTTATTGTTTTCATAGGCCATGACGTCACGGAGTATTCAAATGTGACATCATAGTGGATTGGCATTGAAAAATGAAAATAAGGATAAATATAGGTTGTTTGACGAAATATTTACCTATACTATATCTGTTGAACCGACTATTATAAGGGTTCCAACCATCCCATATCATATACGTCGGCTATATCGGGTGGTAATTGTCCGTAGGCTCATACAACATGTTTTATTCAAGTATTTACTGCTTAAAAAACACAATTATGAAATTTGGACTATACACGGGGTAATAACTATGAATTGTAGGCAAATCGCGAAGAAGCAAGTAAAAATTCTGTTGACCGTAGCTTCGCGCCCCCTTCAGATGCTTTCACGCCCCCAGTTTGAAAACCACTGATATACACCCACCCACCAGTAACCTCAGAAAGAAATCAATCGACTATGTAGGTCCTGTTATTTGGAATTCTATGCCTACATCGATATGGGACTTCTACTGACTCCCCTTGTCCCTCCCCAAAATTTGTTCATGTTTTATTTATTTTATGCTATGCTGAATTTATTAATCCCAAGCAATTGCAACCAAATGTATAAATAATATCCTTAATCGTTTAATGTATAGGGTGTGATCAGACCAGTTGACCCTACCCAGAGTCATATCGATCACCCCTTGTCCTAAGCAGGTAATTTTCTTGTTAATATTCAATATGTCAATGTTATTTTCTCTAAGGCTGAACGAATCAATAATTAGTTCTCTCCATTTCTATCGTACATGATTTCAGGCAGTTCTTTTGGCGAAAATTTTAACGTCTTGAAATCCATTGAAGAAGTAACAGTTCTTCACTTCTGCAAACACGATCATTGGTGTGTATTTTACATTTGCTTCATCAGCAGGTGGATTGCACGATCCATTACCCCTATGCGCATTGTAAAAGTAAATCGTGGACGACGGAAAAAAAGCGCGCCTATGTAAAGGCAATCTGACAACAGAACTTGTTAGAGAGAGTTCTATCGTCGCGGTAGAATCAGTCTTTCGTGATCCGAGTGCTGATAGAGCGGAGATTTTCTATTACAGGCTTCTAGAATCCGGAGTCGCGCAGACTAGACTGATGTCACATGAATTACTGCTCATTATGCTATGGAACCATGGATCGTTCATTTTGGCAATTTATACTGAGTGATAATAATATGCAGTTCAATTAGGCTTCGGGCATGGACCGTGTTTGGTTGATAATAATAATATTGATAATTAACCTTGTAGCTCAAATCAATCTATGGTTCTTCACGTTTCCTTGATATTTTTTCGAGATTGCTTGGGAGATCCCACTACATTAATGCCATAGGGCCCGCTAAACAATGCTAATTAAATGAGAAAATACTAGAAATATCTAACACATAATCCTCGAAAATTCATATTTCTAATTAGAAATACTAGATTTCGAAATCGACATCATATTTCGAGGAAGCAAAATAGTTCGCACTCGGGAGTTTTCTGTAAAAATTGGCTAAAAGGCAATTCACAGAGGCCAAAGCGTAGGGTTACTCTGCGTCCTCCTTTAGGGGGCCTTGTGCTTTTTAAATAAATTTCCTTCTTTTGCGCAAATATCCTTCCTTTTGGCAATTTGTCCCCATTTATACATTCAAAAACCAAAGAAGACCACGAATAACTCGAAATGTGAGCCGACTTGACGGGAGACTGGTATGTCTGGAGTTCAACCTATGCAAACATTATTCACGAGGACATGTAAAATTGTTACATTGTGGTACAAGTCTCGAAATATTCACTGTACAAAAAACATGGAAGTGTTCATTTCAAAATATACTTCCTCTTATTCATATGTTCGTATGGACAAGCCAGGGATTCTCTAATACAGGGCCGGCCAACTCGTGGCCCGCGAGAAGGTTTTGAGTGGCCCGCGAGGTAATTTCCGAAATTAGTAATATTATCAAAAATGGATTGCACAGATTGTGAACTTGCAAGGCCAACCAAAAATTTGGTTAGTCCGGCAGCAACACTTGAGATGTGATGACTAAAATATCAGTTCCGACGCATTGGCAAATCCATGAGCCAGTCACATTTTGGTAGATCTGCGTACACTACAATAAAGCAGAATAATTTGCGATAGATTTATCAAAAGTAAAAAATTTCTACACGCTTCGCGCAACATGTTGTGACTCGATTTCTGGCTTTTAATATTGTTACCCTTTTCTGAAAATGAAAGAACGCCTAATGTATCAGATTGAGTCTATCTATATTCGCGATTACGAGACAAAGTGTCGTTCAACATATGCGACCTTGCGGTTGCGCTCGCAGAAAGACCGTCGACTATGAAACCTAGGCACAAAATGATTGATGCATGTTGGTCGAAGCTTACGATATCGATATGTCCAGGTGCCGAATAGTCCATTCCTTGCATCTGAGACCAGCGATATACAGCAAACCCACAATATAGTCAAGTGACAATATTATTGACCTATGAACTTCGGGAAATTTTCGCGCCTGGCGCGGCTAGTGGCCCGCGCAATAGTTCGTCAATCAAATGTGGCCCTTTGGCTGAAAAGGTTGGCCACCCCTGCTCTAATATGAATGAACCATTCAAACATGATATATAGCCCTTCCTGCATAATTAGAATGTTGCTATAAACAATAAAAGTGCAGCTATTGAGTATGAGTCAGCATTAATACATATATCAACAAATTGTCTTGTTGAACACTATACCATAGGGACTGGCAACACACATCTGCGGAGAGTTTCTACTAGGGATGGTGTGAACCTCGGAAGGGTTCAGGTTCGTGTTAACGCGAACTTTTCTGAATGGTTCTGTGTGAACACGAACGTGAACCCCATTACGTCACATGACGTAATATTGGTAATTCCGACCCTACATTTCAGTGAAGTGAAGTGATATATATTAAAGTACACGATACCTAGCGACAACTCGGGCCATATAATGCCACAATGCTGAAGTACATAGTGACATTATAAATGTCGCCTAATGTATCAACTGGATCAAGCAAATGACAAAATAATCCCACAAAACCAATATCCTTCGTCGCTTTGCCAACAATTTCGACAAGGACTTGCAAGGGAATATAAGCTTACGACTTGAAGGTCTAGGCCAGACAGAACAATGTATTCGGCGTCTGAGTGTTGCTACGGTGCAGCAATTAGAGCTTAATGTCTCTGATGATCTGTATAAAAGTACAGCAAACCAATCGTCTTGGTGCTCGGCTATAAATACTTATCTAGAGAAGCTGTTGCCTTGGGTGAAGTTCTTCGTAACAGATATATTCTCAATACAATCGGTTTATTCAGAACGTTGCAGTAGTTGCGTATAGAGTCTCATAATCAAAAGTATTCTCTCACACGTACTACATACACTTATATAGACTGTCAAGACATCACAACAAGAAGTAGTTTCTTATTCGAGACATAGCGGAATATCATGGACGAGTGATCACAGCTGGATAGCTGCAACGGTGATAGTGATCAGTTTGTAAAACGGGTTTTACCCCATTAACCAGTTATACATCAGTAGCCAACACCCCAATCGCACGGAGTTGGTTTTTATGATAGGGCCTACAATAAACATATGAAATTGAGACGGATCTCTTACGCTTGTTGGATTTTTTACGTCGGACGTCGGTTGAATAATGGTCATTCGCTGACTACCGAGTACCTACCTGTAGCCTAGGCTATTTCGCTCTTGATGCTGTTGGATTGCGGGTCAAGCTCACAGCAGAGATGAGTCACAAACAGAAAGCTCGATATTTCGAGCAAACATTTGTAGCAAAGCTGGTAAAATTTTTGAGATTGTCAAGGTGCATGCTCGTTTAGTGTTGATGTTTTATGCTTCCATCGCCATGCATAGAGTGGCGATGGTAGCCTACTAAATTTCAACCAAAGATGTTATAATGACGTGAAAAGTGTAATATATGAAAAAGGTTCACAGTGCAGAACCTACCAAGGTTTGTTTGTGAACGTGAACTTCTAAAATTCCGAGGTTCACACACAGAACGCGAACGTGAACCTCATGTTCACACCATCCCTAGTTTCTACCCTGAAAGTGAAATTCTATTCTGAAAGTATTGACAAAGTTTTTGCGTCACATCACAGAATGAATCCAAGTTTGCCAGTTGGCAGTTGGCAAAGACTGACATGAAATTACTTCCTCTGTTCGAGTCTACATACATTTTCTACAACGGATGTACAAATTATCTCACTACACACGATACCAGGAGCGGGCAACTTCTCCGGTAGGCGGGCTTGATATGGGAAAATGAAGCACCTGCCGGCCCATATTACAGAATGTGTTTATCCACCTATATCCACCTATATAAGGAATGAATCGTATTTAATGTACACTTCAAGTTTGCAGCGTACACACCAAAACAGTATTTAATAACTTTATTACCAGTAGCTGTGGAAGTCAATCAGATATATAACCAAACGCTGCATCCCACATGACAAAATCAAAATATTTCTACTAAGCACCTCAGCCGCTTGGATTGAACAAATGTTGAAGAAAGAGTGCACGTATGCTACATGCTATTTGACTGCTCCCTAAATTTTCTGTCTGATCATCGTTTATTAGTAGTGAGAGAGCGTGGGCGTGATCAACCGGATCCGGCTCACGAAGTGATTTCGACTGGCCCGCAGAGAGTTTCTACCATGGAAGTGAAATTCTTTTCTGAAAGTATTGACAAATGTTATGCATCTACAGAATGAGCCCCAGTTTAGCCAACCTGAGAAAGATGGACATGAAACTAATTGGTTTGTTCTGGTATACTTTAGGTATATAATTTCGACCATGGACATTAACGAGAATCGGCTGCGTTCCAATATAACTGCATGATGTTCACGTGCAGTCTTTACACTAAAAGTTTCTACATACGACATGCACCCAGAGTTCAAAGAACTTTTTGACAACTATGACTAACCACAGATATCACATCAATTTTACAAGTGACGTTGTCACCTACAAAAGCGGACGATCTATTTACTCTTTCATAATACCATGGTATGATTCCGAAAATTGCACCAATTTGTGACTGAATCAGTAGTTTTGTGTACGTCGAGATTTGGTTAAAATTTTCTTCCTCTAATGCAATTTGCAGTGAATGTCCAATTTTATCAATATCGGTACTAATAACAATGATTGGTGATACATACAAATCATATTTTATTTATGACTAGTAATTTTAAGAGATGTTTGAAAGCAATTGTTTTAATATTGAAGAAGTTGGAGTCGGAGTTAGGAGCATTTTGACAAACTCCGACCCCTCCACTATTTTTTCACTACTCCGACTCCGACTTCAGGGCGTTCTGAAAAGAGACTCCGACTCCATAGTTCTGCTTATAACAGGAGCATATATCCTGGTATCTCAATGAGACGTTTCTGATCTAATATTTAGCTTCTAACTGCTGCAGTTTTGCATCATTTGTAACATTAGATGGAATTCCTTATTCCCTTGCTGCTGTTTTTAACTGCGTTCAACGCATCACCAACGTGGGCAACAAAAGTACGAACTTCTCAATTCAAAGGAATTGTCTGCAACCAGTGCCAGCAATGGTGCGAGAATACGGATTTAGTCACCACGGAGCCTATGAGGCCGGGTAAGGCTGGCCCGCAGGGCCCGGTCGGTAGACCCGGAGGCATCGGACCCCCTGGTAGAGTTGGTCCAGTTGGTCCTGCAGGCCCCGAAGCGGAAATTAACATGACTCTGATCGACCAAATCATAGATCGAAAAATCAAGGAAGGTGAGAATTCCATCGCTGTTATTCGCCTAGTGATGTTTATGAAACGAATTCTATGAATTCTAGCTCTCCAAATGTTCAACGTGAGTAATCGTAATGGCGCCGAATTGGATCCAGCATCATCACGCAATGACTCTGGTGGTGACGTCTATTCGCATGTTCGGATTCAATGACTTATTCATATCCTTTAATTTCTAGCTGCTCAAATAATCACCAGGAGTAGTTGTGACGGAGCCAAAATGGAATCAGCATTACAACGCACTGACTCTGGGGGTGTCTTTAATTTGATCATTCCCGGGGTCGGGGCCAGGAATGTGCTCTGTGACTTAACTGAAGATGGTGCAAACTGGACCGTGAGTTGAATGAGCGACTTTTGTAGAAAATGGGATTAATTTTCGGTTCCATAAAAGGTTTTCCAGCGAAGAATGAATGGAGACGTAGATTTCTACAGAGGTTGGGATGATTACGTGAATGGATTTGGCGATTTACAGGGAGATCATTGGTTGGGTATGACTTTTTATATATAAGTTTTGTGGCTATTTTTATCTCATGAATTGCACCCAGCCCCACACATCCCGAGCAGTATCCCTTCTTTCATGAGGTTACGAAGTCGTGTCATGTCGTGACAAGATTGGGTGAAGAGACAAGAGCATACAATTCCGTGTTTTTCGTCACAATGACATTCTCTATCATGAAAATGTCACGACATCGTATTCAAGCGAGTTTTTTTTAGCTAAGAGTCTGCACATCATTTCAGGTCTAGCCGGGGACGTGATTTTCAACCGGTGTGAGAGTGCATGTTTCGCAGAGTCGAAATACTCGAACAAAAATTATTGGAAAATTTAGTGTGCTTCCGACTCTCTGCCAAATATAAAAAATAACTGTTGTATATATTCCAAAAATGCTGCACATCAGTTCGAATGGTCTTTGAAGACCCGTGACGATATCAGCCTCTGACATTTGGTTTCGGAACAACATACGAGATTTTAGCCTTGAAAATGCCAATACACGAGCGTACCCTGACACACTTGGTAATGTCAGGATTGTAATGACTCGAATCATGACTCGACTCGAGTCAGACTCGAGTCGCGATTCTCTGGGGACTCGACTAGACTCGAGTCATTTTCTTAAAAATGAAAAATGACTCGACTCAAGTCAATTTGTGTATTGACTCGACTTGCACTCGAGTCATTGCGCATGACTCGGACCAAGTCATATGACTCGAGACTGGGTCTACTAAGACAGACAATCCAATGTAAGTTCGAAGAATAGTGAAGCTATCTCACCATTAATATTTCGTCTATCAGTACTGGTACTTGAAAATGCTACCAGAAACTATTAAAACCGAAAAGTAGTATATTATGAATGCGAAGCATTTGATATCACCAAGCAGAGCTGTAAAAAGTGGGTTTCACACGACACCTTATCCGCGTAAGCGGTGTCTTACAAAAGCCTAGAGGTGGGCCGTGCTATAAGCAGAGGTGGTCAAAGTAGTCAAGAAAGCTACTCAAGTAGAAGTAGAAGTAGCGACGCAAAAATCTACTCAGGTACGAGTAGAAGTACTTCTTCCAGAAGCAACCAAAAACTACTTGAAGTAAGTAGAATTTGCTGGCTTTAAATCTACTCAAGTAAGTAAGTAGTTTTGAAAACGGTCATAAATCCGTTCGCATGGACTTTCATGAGCTGCAAATTGAGCTATGCGGAAGGTGCAGAGAGCTTCATGTACACTGCATATTGATGTATCCCAGAAGGTATAAATTTCCGACTGCATGAGCAATCGGCCGCATCATTGGATGCAAATAATAGTTTTGCTATGGAAATGAGATGCTCATATTTTGTTTACTCGAACATCCCGTTTTAGAAAATGTAATGGCATGTTCCCTCACGCATATTACGGCCTTTAGTTCAGTCGCAGAGCAATACGGAGAAGTTGTATGGATAAGATGTTAACACTTTGCGCGATTCGTATACGATGATTAAAAAAATATGGCGTAACGTTAAAATGTCATATTGTGTAAATGTATTTTTATAAAATATACGGCGATGCAACACTTGCTTTTAAACTTAAACATGTATGTTCTCTAGGCAAAAGAACTGAAACTAATTAGAAATCTAAGTAATGATACTGCGAATTTAACGAGAAATACCAATACTGCACCAGAAAAGCAGAAAAGGTATTTTAAGTCTTTTAACGAGACAGTTTTAACGGTGGTCTTCTAAAACAGACCTAACGCTTAAAAAGTCAGAGACCACTTTTACAGATTAGGACACGCCATGGACTGCTATAATACGATGTGATGGGTAAACGCTAGATTGCGAAACGGTAGTTTCAAACGTTATGATGGGCCATATTTATTGTGATGAAATATGTCATATGGGCGACAATGCGGTGTAATGCAACCTAAATAATATTCACTTTCGTGAAAACATATTTGTAACTCTATATCTACTCGATGTGAAGCGCGACGGAAATTCTGGGTTTGACCTAAATTTTCTTAAAATTGAATGTTAGAACTCCGTGAAAACAGTCCGAGAATTCCCCACTTTCTCTTTCTAGTTGAAGGGTTACACTACTTCTACTTGACAAACGGAAAATAGCGAAAAGTAAGTAAGTAGATCACAAAATATTACGAAGTAGAAGTAGCAAATATTCGATCTACTTGAGTAAGTACCAGAAGTAGAGGAAAACTACTTGAGTACTTCGAAAAAGTAGAAGTACTTCGTTACTGACCACCTCTGACTATAAGTCAGCAGTTACGGAAAATAAGAAGAATATCGGCCTGGTGTAAATGACCATAGTAGTCGACAACCAAAATGAATACCACAAACAACAAACAAACAACGTGACAATATTTCGGAACTGAACAGTCAAGACAATGACTTGGACTAGGACTCGATTCAAAACACTATGGCTCGGACTCGACACTCGATTCCGTGACTTGGACTCGGACTTGACTCGGTGGTGAATTTAAAACGACTCGACTTGACTCGAGTCAAAACTATAAAAGTGAGTTTTGACTTGTGACTCGGAACCTTTCGACTTGGTTACAACCCTGGGTAATGTAAGGTAAATTTGTGGCGAAATCGACATTAGAGAACATCAAATTACCGAATAATTTTTTGAATGCCGACCGAGAAACTTGATAAACTGTTACATGACATCATCACGATATACCATTCTAAATCTCACCTGATCTCGATAGTGAAGAAAACACCGTCAAAGTTAGCACAGTCAAACACCCGCTTTGGCGTAATATCCGCAATGCGGTTGGTAGATGGCCAGCACACACCTATACCATAGTCGCCCTTGGTAACGAAATTCTTGTCCTAATCTTTAAGTGTCTACCTTGGAAGTTGGCACAGCGTTCGATACTGATATGAAGACATACCGTGTTAAACCTTATGAGTAGCACGATTTTTTTGACATGTCATAATAAGTCAAAATGTTGTCAAAATTTTAGCGTTAGGTCAAAAAATTGTTAAACTTGTTTATTAAGTCTAAAAAATTTTGACCCCTACATTTCGTTTGTATCGTAGATTTTGCACTTTCGATGATTTTATCATTTGATATTTTACAGCATGTTGCCTACTTTATAGGTCTACCGTTGTAGACGGCTCGTAGTCTGCTCAATGTGAATCATATACGGACATATGACAAAAATAGGCTGACATGGTATTATGTTCAACGCACCGCAATATCGTACCTGAAGCAAGACTGCTTGGGCATTGCATGGTTCTTATATAAAAAACCGCATGATGAAAAATTGTGATGTAGACAACATTGTCAGAATGAAGCAACACGGTGTGTCACCAGCAATGTTGTCAGCCGACAACTGTTGCTGTTGAAGGCTCTTTCTCCATTCTTGGCAAGCTACTTAGTAAGGACAGACACAGGAAAGTATCTTTCGTTGTACTGCAACAAATTTTGACTAACTACTGGAATTCAAAATCAATTGTTTTTGGTCAAAAATGTCAAAATTTTGATTTTTTATCGTTTACATCATTCAAATCAATAAAGACCGATATCGGCTTTTGCGTAAAATCTGTTTGCGATATATTGCGGATCAGCTCACAGTCGACTTCGTAAGCAAAATTACTACCCTAATCCTTGAGTAGCAACCATGCATGCAACTTGATTCAGTGTTAGATACCACCATCACGACACGAATATACTAAGTTGCAAGACTCATGATAGTGCGAAACACTGTTCAAATCGATATAGACCAGTGGTTCGTAACCTTGCCTCCAGCGCCGCCCAAGGGGCGCTGGTGATT
>ATSW01029135.1:0-16269 GCA_000444245.1 Botryllus schlosseri
ATAATAAATAGAAACTTTCTTCTCCTGTAGCAAAGCGGTTACTGGCTGGAATTGAACCAAATTTTGTGTGTAGGCTTAAATTAGGTAACCTAACAATCTTATCAAGTAGCCAGTACGATTTGAGAAAAAAAGTCATTTTTGAAGAGCCCTAGTGTGCATGTGTTTGTGAATCACAAATAGATATGTGTTTCAATGCTTGATTGTGTCAAATTGCCCCCAAGTTAAAAATTATGCAGGAGACCTTAGCTTACAAATTAATTTCCTACAATGAGTTCGCTAACAGAAAAAACCTTCTCTATTTCCTGCATCCCCGTAAAGACGTAGCATACTAACATACAAATGCATTTATCGCAATGTGTGAGGCTTGGTTCGCAAAATGTTATCAAAACTAGAGAACTACTGCTATAAAGTAGCAGTATAAGGTAGAATTAATTCGTCGCTCCACTGAATAAAACGATGCTCTCCAAACTTCGATGAATTTCAATGGAAAAATTAATCTAAATGTCCACATTATTTGGAAATATTAATATTTACGATTGTATATTTTGTCACTGCGACAGGACTGCACATCGTGTTTCATCCCAGGCTTGCCTGAAGATATAGAGAGTATCCATCTTAAACATGGTAACTGAAAGAGTTTGGATATATATATAGCTAATTATTGAAAAACTTTATGACACTGATCCTGATCCGACCGGATTTTCACTAAATGAATCAATATAATAAATGGAAATTAGTCAGCGTTGTTGAAATGACCTAGTTAGCCCAAAAACTTTCGATATAACGTACCTATTTTTTGTTAGACGAAGAGGATACTCGTCCTTCTCCGACTATTACTACTACTACTAGTACGACTCTTCGTCATCCGACTACTTCTAGTACCACGAACACTACTACGCCATCGGCGACAACATCGACGACCAATGCAACACTAGGTATAACTAAATTAGGTCGGCCAGATTGTTTTCTTATCAGCGGAAGAATTTTATGTTTTTTCTATTCACAGTGGTAGCCAGTAACGAAGTACTTCTACTTTCTTGAGTTTTCAATAGTAGTGCGCATGCTTTTGTACTAAGTGGTAATGTCTTAACGCCATAACGTAACATGTAGGCTACTTAGCATGACATCAGGTAAATACCTCTTACTTTTCACACTTTGGAATTTTTGAAGTAAAAAAAAAGTTTTGGGGTAGGGTTTCGTCCCTGTTATATCATATCATCCGGGTAAATAACACCTGTATCACAGTAACTGAATATATTTTCGAGAACTGCAGCTAATTCTATGGTTATAAGCCATTTTCAGTTCGTTGCTGCCTGTTAAAACTACGTGATCTTTCGCCAAAACTACTTTTTGAAACAGCTTCCTCAAGTAGTCTATTTATCAGACAACAAAATCTCTGCGTGGCTTGGAAATCCATCTTTTTACTTTTAATTGAGGATGAATGACTGCGTCACTTCGACATGTTCTTAAGTACCAACCAAATACCCACACTGAGTACTTTGACCACCTCTGAGCTTGTTGAGATGTTTTGTTATCAATGGTGTTTCGACTACATTGGTCATTTTACACCAGGCAGATATTTTGTATTTTGATTCGCATGATTAGAAGTTCGTTAGAGCGGCTTTCTCTCGATTTTCGTTCTTGATTTCTTCAAGACCCCGATACCGTGGATCAGATGGAGGAGGAGTCTAGAAGATAAACCTATAGCAGTTAGGTAAGAATTATCGTCTTGACATCGGTCGGCAAGGAGGTTGCAACAACTACCTCGGACTATGGATATGAACTATGGACAGTGAACACGGATGAATAGATGCCCATAAGAAAATACCTACAGAAACTTTGACTTGTTCAGAGAAGGGTTTAGAATGCGTGGGCATTGGTTCATATCATTCACAGTTCATTCCAATTCCATACTAGATCATTTCCAATTTTTAATATGACTGATTAACTACACCAAATTGGTCATTATTTCATTTTCTTTTAGCGTCTTTTACTTTCACGACCAGAAAATCTATTCCGCCTGGATATCACAATAGTAGCATTCATGTGGCCTCAGCACGGACCGATACAAATCATGTCCCAACCGGCTTCAACACGACGCAGTTGATAGGTTTGTGTGGCTATTTTGAGAAATTAATTTGCATTCATGCTTATACTTAAGTTGGCAGGGGATTTCACTTCGTCTCATGATGCATTTTAGTGATTCATTCAACTAATTGAAATGATTTTACATAGTCCTAAGCGACGATGAGAATTTATCATTGACTCAAACATCAAATACGAATCGGGAAACTTTGAACGCACGGACTGCGACTCCAGCCCTCTAGGCCCATTGTTTTCTTCACAAACTCCGACTCGAAGTCCGACTCCAGCAATACTACAAATTTACCTCTAAAATAATATGCAACTGTGATGATTGGCGATTTTCATGTTTCCATTAAAATTTTTCAAGTAAAATGATTAGGATTATCTAAAATTTTTTTGGGCGACTCTTGTCACTGGTAGTCGTCAGAATCTATAATAGAGATTTCAAAAAAGCTTCTCATATTAATAGCTGTATCCTTCACCAAGTATGACATCGCTGCAATATTCTTCGAAATTTTTACGCTAGTTCATTTGAAATCTCTACTTGTTCTTCACGATTACCCTTGACGTGCATCAGCAAAAATATTCGGGGTTATTTAAATATGAATATATTATTCGATTAAAATAATTATTATTGCTCGCTAATTTGTTTCGCTGTGACGATGTCCAAATTTTCACTGATAATAATTGATCATGGAAATATTCGTTCAAAAATATCCGACCTTGTCCAAAGTATATAGGCCACGAGTAGTTTTGACACCGCCGAGATAGGCATCTGTAATATAGAGTTAGGGTGACGCGATCGGAAAATGAAAGAGATTGTACGAAGCATCACTCCGCTGATTCTCGTACATTTAGATATATTTCTGTAAGGCCGTCGAGTAGATTTTATCGGCACAATCGAATATACCGCAGATCAACTGCCCGAGACGGTTTTTCACTTGTAAAATTTAGACGAATCTGACGTCTATTCATTCTTTTTAGACGCGGACCCGCGATCCGTCGGAAATGGCATTATTATCGTTGGATCAACAGCAAGCCTGCTGCTGCTGATTTTCGTGGCAGTCATCATAACAATGTGTATTAGGTAAGTGTCGGCTGCAGCTGTCAAAAAGGTTTTGTGAACAACTTGTTAAGTGAACTACGTCATCTGCGAAATCATTGCACGCTCATTATTTATGAAATTTACTTATTCATGTATCTCATAGAGAATATTGAAATTAGGAATAAGTTCATATTGTATTTCGACTGTCCCGGTTGTGTAGCGAAACATAAGTAGTGGTTGACCAAACTGAAAACGTTCAACTTATTTGCAATTGTGACGCATATATGACAAATGAACAAACTAACGAACGAACGTAGGGGCAAAGGTAGTCCATATTATACTCTCGCAGAAGTGTGAGAATAAATAGTGACATTAATTCCCACTAACTAAGGGTGGAAGAAGTGATTCCAAATATATTCCCCAAATATTCCTAGAAGGAGAACACGTAGTAGGGTCTGAAAATTACTCAAGAGAGTAAATTTGAAAAATATAAAATGGTCCGACGTGTCACGTACATTCGGTAGTAGGACATAAACGGGTTACTTGCGAAATTACTAGAAAAATATGGACTCAACCTTCATATCAATTGTCAAACCTGATACATTCTGACCAAACCAAAATCACGTTCAAATCTTCATTGTTCTGTAATTTGAACGCGAGTCTTAGATATCGATAACTATGGTACTTGAGAAATCAAAACATCCGTAAGTTTACGGACATGACCTATTTCTGACTCGGCATCCTCTACGTAAAAACTATTGTGAAATCAGATACGCCCTGCATGTTATGATATAGTATTGTGGATAGTCATACCAGGCCAATGAACCCTGTTTCCGACTTCAGGCATGACGCTCGGGATTTATTTTAATTACTTCGAAGCGTCATATATAAGAGGGATATCTCATAATATCACATGTATCTGCCCTTCAGTGTTTAACATATTATGTGTTGGCAAGTCCAGAGTTGGTCCAATAGTAAGCGTTGCTACTCAGGTAGATATGGAACTCGATCTTTAGTCAATTACAAGTACATATAGCAATGTCAAAGTCAGTGATTCCCAACCGCAGATCCAAGTTGGCCTTCTTGCGGTTCTGATTGACCTCTAAATATGCCAAAAATATTATACGACGATAGTTTTCTTATCTATGAATTATTATAGCCAATTACTTGATATTTATGTTAAATGAGGGATATTAGTTATATCTAAAGCCGTCCAAGGTCGCTTCTGAAAACCGGGAAGGAGAATTCTTGCAGACTAGCATCAAACGCATGGCTGAATACCCGTCATACAAGGATATATCTTGAGTTTTGCTGGACATAGACATCTATAGATCCTATATGTCAGTGGTCGGGAACCTTTTTCGACCGAAGAGCCATATTGACCAAATATTGTCAAATATGACTCCCAGAGAGCCATAAATGTCAATCGACTGTTACGTCACAATTGAAAATTTGTGACGTATTGTTAGCACTATTACATGGAATTCGTAGTATGCAGCATATTTTCTCTGCTCACTTGCATAGGTGGAGCCAAACATGGTCACTACAGCAGTTCATGCATTGAAACCTTCAATGATTATTGGTATTTTTCATCGACTTTTATGAATAAGTAGATTTTGAACATCTTTGCTCCGAAACTCAAGCAAATTTGAGAAGTTATTGTGCGAAAATAAAGCGCGAAAGGAGAGTCAAGGCACAGGTGAAGCACAGCCGGGCCACGCATCACCTGTGACAGCGCAACTCATCGTAAATAGCTCAGAATTTTAACCCTAGAACGCACGAACGAAAAAACTTACGCTAATGCATAACAGGGGTCATTTTGACCCGTGTTGCTATTGTATGCAAATATATTTTAAAAACCTGGACTATTCTCTTTTTTTGCTTGACTCTTCCATTTGCGTTATTATGACATATCTGGAGTTTTTACTGCATTTTATTGAAACAACCGACTGAAACGAAATAAAGAATTCGATGAGAAAATGAAAGAAAATCCCAAAACATATTACAACGCATAGCCTGATTCATTCATTGCATTTGTTGCATGTGATCATGGTCACGCTGTGTTCTGGACACACGGGTCTGCAACATCTTGAGCAACATTTTGCAACTTTCTTATCCTTTGCGTGGGGACATAATGAACACCGCTTCCTCTTCTGCAACGTGCTTGCTGTTTGCAGGGATGTACATTGAAAATCCAAGCCACATCTCACCATAGCCTCTTTTGTGGCTCTGTGGAGTCGAGGAATTTTCTGTCTTGTCATCATGTGCGGCAAAATGAGGCAGTTAGCAAGATCGGTTATGAAACCTCGTCGCTTTGAACCTTGTCCTCTCTTATAATCAGGATATACTTGTCTGTATATGGTATATGCATGTAGAGCTGCGATGTCGAGTAGATTGTAAAAGAGAGCCAAAGGCCATCGGCGGGTTTGACGTTTGCAAGTATATGTTTGAACCATTTGTTCAACCAAGTCAACACCAGTCTTTGTCTTGTTGTAAAACCTGATGATCTCAGGCCTCTTTTTCGGGTCTTCTTTGTCAATGCTTATATCGTGATGCATTGTGCTCAATAGTACCACAGCTTTATTCTTTTCGGGAACATAGCTAACCATCGTCATTTGATTGTTGAACCCAAAGAGTGATGACTTTGCTTCTCGGGACTTAGCAGCTTTCATGCGCTCTGGAATCTCTCGTTTGCATTTCTTCATTGTTCCAACAATTGTCAACTTGTGTGCAAGCATTATTTGGGCTAAAGGAGCGCTTGTAAAGTAGTTGTCCATTGACACTTCCCTTCCAGAGCCTTGAATTGGTGATGTTAGATTGACAACACCATTTTGACCCATATTTTTCTCTGGTTCTGATCCTGGTTGTCTACCCACGTAAATCCTTGCATTGGATGCATAAGGCAAAGAAACATCACACAGCCAAAACAGTTTTATGCCGTACTTGGCAGGCTTGCTAGGCATGTATTGTGTGAAGGGACATCGCCGTCTGAATGGCACCAGCTGTCCGTCTACAGTAGTGTAGGCCCCGAGGGAAAACTGAGTCTTACAGTTTGCGATGAATAAATCCCAAATATAGCTGAATGCGGACAATTTATCCTGCTTCAGCCTTTCGGCCCGTGTCCTCTTATCATCGAATCGCAGATGACGTCGAATATTTTCAAATCTGTTGACGCCAAATGCTGCTTTGTAGGAAGGATTTTGTTTCGGGTCCAAGAACAATTGCCGTATATCTAAGTCCCAATTCTTTTCTACTCCTGCCAAAAGTAAAATTCCAATAGAAGCTAAAAGTTCCTCTTTTTGCACAGCTTTTCATTTCGTAGTAACTCGTCGACCTTGCAAGTTGGTGCACAATAGTATTTCTGGAATAATATCATCACCGAAAAATGCCATAAAAGCATCCTTCGGACTTTCGATTACTGACGATGAAACTGTGTGCAAGCGAGTGCTAATCACATTGTGAGATCTAATTCTTCCTTGAGGAGATGAAAGTAAACTCCAGACAGTTCCATCCTTTCCAGTTCGAGTGCTGATGTCAGGAGATGTTAATGAGGAATATGTTGTTGCAGAAGAATGACCGGGTGCAGGGTTCCCACTTTTTTCCTCACTGTCTGATCCAGAATCTGTAGAATACAAAGATTGAATCGTTGCTTCGGTATCAGAATAATGAGTCTGCAAAGTAGAAGGCACATAAGGCGGATCATCATCATCTGAACGATCAAAGTCACTGTTTTCGCTTTCTCTATATATTTCATTATCGTCTTCCTCCATTGCATCCATCACTTGCTGTACAGCTTCTTCAATGTTCATGCTACGATTCTTGTAACGCTTAGCCATTTTACAGTCCTTTCGCAATAAATTTGCTGAAACATAAGTATATAAACTCCATAATTTGCAGCAGCATGGAGGGATAGTACTGAGGTAGCTTCCTCTGCAGCACTTTCTAATGGTGCCACGGTGCCCCTAAGGATCATCACCAGAACCCATTTGCTCCCATCATTACCTAAACCTGACCACCTAAACCTGCAACTGACTATTGTGACACCATAGTATCCTATATGGCAGTGGTCGGGAACCTATGGCTCGCGAGCCATATATGGCTCTTTTGGGTATAAAATATGGCTCTTTGCCAAATATATATTTTTGAACTGAATTGATCAATATTGCAGCGACTTGTTGGTAAATTTTCATCACGACCAGAATAATTATTCTCGTGGCAGGATAAACAAACATGTCTTAAAGAGGTAAAGACAATGCCGTCTTCAGGTTTAGGGGCTCGGACCCCCTCTTTTCAAAATCATCAAATTTAAGTTACTGTCGCGAATTCTATGTACCCGACTCGAAATCTTTAATTGAGCGATACGGTAATTAATCAAAGAGCATAGCATACATGGCGACGCCCATTCAAAACGCAGTTTTAAAATACTCATTGTCTTCCTTATCTACGGCGCGGAATGAACTGTTGTGGATGTGACATTCACAATTACAAAATCGAATTACAAACAACGCCATAGCTATTCACGTTCTTGATAAAATGTAGGCGTGTAGCGCAACGTTATGTTACCACCGAATACTTTGAGAATTGAGAAGTCGATAAGTATTGAGATTTTCCGAATCAGTGTGACAGTCGCATTCGATTAATATCATAAGTTTTAACAAATTCTGAGCTACTTACGATGGATTGTGACATCAATGGCGAGGCTTGACCCGTCAGTGTCTTACCCTTAGTTTCGAGCTTTATTTTCGAGCAATAAATACCAGTTTTTACAGAGAAAATATGGCGCACACGAGGAATCCCATGTAGTGAATTCGAATTAGTGTTATGATGACGTCACGAATTTTCAATTGTGACGTAACAGTTGAATGGCATGTATGGCTCTTTGGGAGTTGAGATGGAAAAAATAGGGCCAATATGGCTCTTCGGACAAAAAAGGTTTTCGACCACTGCTATATGGTGTCGACACAAGCAAATCTCACGGTTCAATAAAATTGTATCACGTCAAAATTTCCATTTGGCTACAGGTAATTTGATGGTCATTTTTGACCGGCTTGCCGAGCATTACATTTGGTAAAACGGGTATCAATCGAAAGCTGACTCTGCACTGATTAGGAAAATATATATTTTATTCCGCTCGTGGCTCTGGAACTCCCAGAATCAGCCTCGAATTTTTCATTGTTATGGAGATTGGCATTGGGACGCGACAATGCTGTAGCCAAATGGAAATTGTGATGGGATACAATTTCACTGAGCCATGAGATTTGCTTGTGTCGACACAATATAGGACACTATGGTGAAACTGCATTACAGAGCTTGCCATACCATGTGGTCACCATGCTTACAATTGCGCAATAACATATTCTAGAACGACGGATTTGGTAAAATTCCATGACGAAATGGTGCTGAATGTTCTGCTGAACTACGGATCTCGTCTTATATAAAGCAACAAACAGAAGTCAACTTAGTTATTTTTTTGTGAAAAGACGACACATGTCGACTATTGGCAGCTCACGTCGACAAACAAAAGACGGCATATGTCGTTGATTGACAGCGAAAGTGCTAACAAGCCAGAAGCAACGTATTGTCAATGCCAATTTGCTGCGGGTCAAAATGACCCCTGTTATGCATTCTCGGGGTATTTGATGAAAAATGCATTTTTCTACTCAAATGTAAAGTTTTACAAAACAACTGTTTTCTCATCATGTATAAATATAAAAGACTAACAAAGTCAAGAAAAACCTAATGTGAATTCGCAATGTGTGTTAAGCAGTTATCATGAGTAGCATCGTTTGGGTCATTTTGACCCCTGTTAAGCATTCTAGGGTTAATCACTGATATTATTCGAATGCAATTGTCGCACTGATTCCGAATATCTAAATATTGATCGACGTCTCCAGTATTCGGCTAATAAAACGTTGCGCTACACACCAGAGTTTGATCAATTGTAATTTGTAATTGTAATTGAATGTAATAATTACATTTTACAATTGTAATTGAAGCATTTTTATTTTGTGTAATTGTAATTGTAATTGTAATTTGACAAAAATTTTGCTCAATTACAATTTCAATTACATTAAATTGCTATTGAGACCTGACAAGCACAACATAAAACAATTGACTTATAATGCATTCTCTTTAAATGTCGACAAGGAATTTGGTGGATCCATTCGCGGAAGCCCTTGACTGCACCCTTGCGGGCGAAGTTTTTTTAAATTTTTACCGCTATGCTGGCCTCGGCTGCCATTGTATACAATTTTTAGATTACTAACCAACGGATGGATTCGCAACACGTGACTCACGATTGAATACGCCGAGAAGCGAACTGCTGAGCCGGCTAAAAGCAGCAGAATTGATATTCCCATAGCTGGCGATCCAGGCGTCGAAATTTGATATGTATGGTCCTAATCGAAAGCTAGTGTCGCACTGATTCCGCAATAAAAGTATATTTCCAGGCAATGGTACCATCCCAAAATAGTCGTGAAAGTCTGGGAATCGGCATTGTTCTGAACAATCGCTGGGCGTAATTGGTAATTGTTGTGGTCATGCTGCTGCAGCGCTCTCACTTTTCAGAACAGTCGGCATTAAACAGCTATTTTGGAGCAGTTACATTGCCCTGACGAGATTTTTTCGGAATTAGTACATCAATGGCTTACGATAAAGACCAGTTGCATCAAATTTGGACGCATGGATTGCCAGCTCTAGGACTACAAAGTTTGCTGCTTTTAGCCGGCTCTGCAGTATGTTTGTCGGTGCATTCATCCGTGACTCACATCCTGCGCATCTATCAGTGGGTTGGCAATCTACAATACGATTTCAGATCACGATGCTGCATCGTTATTTCGACTGGCTAACTAACTAGACCACTGGATATTATATAACGTCTTATCTGACAAAGCACGGTTTTGTTTTCACTCCTCATCCTAATTCCTACGTCCCTCGATAAAAATAATATTATTTCTTTAATTATATACTATAGACGCAAATCCAACACGTCCTTATATTATAATACTTTTTCAATGACATACTGCACCCTATCCTTAATCCTAACCCATAGGAAATTAGGCAAATAACATTTTACATTTCCAATTACGTGAGCCATAATTACCGAGCATTCAAAACACGCTTATATTAAGCCACAATGACATCTCACATAGCATACTATGTACGCACATAAACGCATTTATTACTACACAATCTGAACTAGACTTGAATTGTTGTTAAATACGACGCTACGTTGTCAAGGAGCACGGTTGAATTTATGAGTATTAAATTACATGTTCAACAACAGCAATTGTAATTGTAATTGTAACGTAATTGAAGCATGCAAGGAGTAATTGTAATTGTAATTGTAATTTGATATTTTTAGCATGGAGTAATTGTAATTGTAATGTAATTGAAACATTCATGAAAGTAATTGTAATTGTAATTGTAATTGAACTGAAATAATGTAATTGATCCAACTCTGCTACACACCTACATTTTAACGGCGGTACTAGAAAGATACTTACTGGTTATTATTATTATTATTGATGAAAAGATGAGTGACGCTTTTCGCCTGTAAGGCCAGGTGCGTCACGGACTAGAATGAGCGATTTACCAAAATATGGTCAATAACCGATTTACAAGTAAGTACCACAAGATATAACAAATTCTGCAACATGGGATAACATTTCGGGGATGATCAGTAGATTTTCGAGTGTTGCAGTGATTTTGAGCTCGCGCGCCCTGTCGATTAAAAAGTTCCTATGAAAATCATATCGATTGCAGTGCAGCAAAAAATGCTCGACTGTATCAGGTACTGTACAATGGTCGCATAGGTCGGTGTCGCTACATCCAATTTTATATAAATGCGCTTTCAGGCGGCAATGGCCTGAACGAAGCCGAAATATTATTCGTTCGTAAAGCCTATGTCGATGCATCGATGGAAAGTGGCCATCAGTCAATGATCTATGGAAATTTCGATAGTGACCTCCACGCTCATTTTAACGGCGGTTCTAGAAAGATACTTACTGGTGTGGAGCATGGACCGGAGCCGGATTGAATTTCCGCCCGGATTTTCACAATTTTGACCGGATCGGACCGGAGCGGGATCAGTACTTTTTCTGTTAGGGCCGGAGCCGGATCACTACTTTTTTGATACGGCCAGAATATTTATGAATAAGAATGTCCTAAATAACTAAATAACTACCGACCAACAAACCAACCACACGAAAGTAACCGCCAAGCAATTGCGAACATAAACGAGGAATATTTATCAATTCACGGAACCCCCGTACCGTGTAGGGCCGGATTTCTAGCCGGACTTTTTCATTTTGGGCTGGAGCCGGATCAGTACTTTTTCCTGATACGGCCGGAGCCGGACCAGAGAATTTGTCGATCCGCTCCGCACTAGTACTTACCATTCAAGAACATGGATAGCTATGGCTTCGGTTTTAATTTGAATTTCAAATTGTGAATGTCAATTTCAAGGCAGTTCATTTCTCTGCGTAGATCAGGAAGAAGATGTGTATTTGATAATTGCATTGTTATACAAGCGTCGCAATGTCTGTTATTTTCTATGTCTATGATCATGATCAGTCAAGGTATCGTGCTGTCCAAAATTTCGAGGCGTGCGGTGTTGGGTAGATCGAATTCGCGAGTGATGTTAGTTGCAGGCGCGACAGCAACTTGAAATTTGAGGATATTGAAAAGAGGATACAAGACCTAACCCTAGATTCCCCACTGTATTGACCTCTCAAAGACATGTTTAGGCTACCACGAGAACAACTGTTCTGACCGTTATGAAAATTTACTAACAAGTTGCTGCAATATTGATAAATTTATTACAAAATTAAAAATTTGTTAAAGAGCCATATCTTATACCCAAAAGAGTAATATATGGCTCGCGAGTCATAGGTTATCGACCACTCCTCTATGTGAAGAGTCAATTTCGACACTATTTTACCAACATCAGAATACCGGCTCAAGTCAAGTATAAATTGCAATGCGCAAATGCGCAGTGCTGAAACGGTCTCTGCGCACAAAAAATCTTAGTTGCACCCAAAAAATGCAAAGTGCTGACTTTTTTAGTCGTTGCGCACTGTTGTCCAAGGGTATGCGCAGTGTTGGTGAGTGTGCGCAGACTCGTCAAAAATTAGAGGGAACATTGCTGCAAAGTATGAAGAGCTTTCGCATAACGACATAATAGCATTGTTGTAATAATATGCATTTTCACTTTATTTCAATATACAGCGCTCGCCAATCTGTGTCTATGAATGCTGAAATAACCGATATAGAATCAATAGAAGTATAAGTGAATTGTGCATGCTTTTGAATTAGCTGGATGGTGAGATCCAGAGGCAGGCTAGCTACCGTAGAATTTTAGTTATAAGTAGCCAATACTCGAGTGTTTTCATGTGGCTCCATACGTACTCTGGAGTTTGAAATGTGGCTCCGACATTCAAAAAGCATTGGACCGCAGACCACTGCTTTAGGTGGAATATGAAAATGAAGCGTTGAAAAATACTCCAGTAAATTTTTTCAAGTGGAATTGGTCAAGGGGTCGCACACTTCTAGCAGTTAATCGGAGTTGAAGACACTTTCGTAATTACAAGATGCATCTTCACGAATAATACAAAATGATTATATATGCTACGAATAGCTATAATTTTTAGACCATATTCAGTAAAAGTTACGGTGATGCAAGGGAAATTTCACGCATTGCTTAACAATTTCACTAATAAAAGGGTTGTAAACTCATCCCACAACTATTTTCTACCGTGTAAACTAGAAAAGGTATTTTTCTTAAAAATTTTCAAGTAGGAGTGGAACTAGTCTGAAACATAACCAGCTGAGTAAGAAGAAAAAGAGGAAAAACCTCGCCTATGTCTATTTCATTCGTCTTTGTGACAATGTTGTGGGTTGATCACGACTTCACAGATACGTCATTTTCACTTACGGAAATAGCTTTGAACTACATGTATCGGATACTTCGTTGTGACCAATCAAAAAAGTGAAAGTACTTCGTTACTGATCGACTCAACTGCAGACGCGCACGATTGACACTCTTCTGTATTTTAGTTAATATCGATGGCATAACCCTGGATAGCTATGTCACTGTGCGATAGTCTGTCTATAACAGGGGAGGCCCACCTCTTTGCTCTTCACGGCCGCATTTCTATTACTTATGTACTGTGCGGCCGGATTCTAGTGCATAGTCGTAATAAACTAATTGGACGTCAACTACTCATCTTAAACCACCTATGTACATTGCCGGCGAACTCCGGACTAATCGATGTATCTGCTTACTACTTGCACCGAAATTGCGAGTACTTATGCTATGAACAGTTACTGGGATTCGGTAGTCGCGCCTAGCGTGAACTTTTTTTAAGTTCAGGAATGAATTTAATCCACAACATTAGCAGTTGTGCAAAAGACACCACGCCTGAATATTAACATATTAAAATGAAATATTTATCCAATATCAACCCATGTGATCAAATTCATCGGTAGAGTTGAAGGAGGGAGTGTTTTCGAAAATTTAGTGCAAGTTATAAATGATGGGTGGGTGAGCCAAGAGTTAATAATTACTTTTAAGCATGCTGTTATTTCTTGGGCTCCCGTCAGGATTGTCGGTTTTGTGTCAATATATTAGAATCGCCAAAACGTACCCTAAATAAACTTTCATATCTGAGGAGCACATGATTCCAAGTTGGTATTTCTATATAAAGCGCTTCATGCACTCTCTTCTACTGTTCACATCTGTACTGTGGCACCGAAATTACAAAGGCGCTACCATATTTAAATCGAAATGTGGAGTCATATTGAATCGTGGGAGTCAAATCGTAAATTCAATATCGTGTCGACGGCTGCTCATACACATCCCTAACTACATTGCGTGTCGACGGTCTCGCAATTTTCCTTCTACTGCTGCGGTCGGCCACCCCTGGTCTCTGACATCCGTTGGATACCGCCCCGAGCCATGCACTGAATTAGTAGGCACTCTCACGTGAAAAAGGTAGGGGTCTATTTATAAAAGCATTTCATTGTCGTTAAGGAATGGACGAAATAAAGACAGAAAACAGCATGCTTGCTCTGAGTTGAAAGAAAATGAAATATACGAAATGGATGGATCAGGAAAGCAATCGTCAGATGTAACGAGATTGAACGAAATCGATGGGACATGTTCTGAAACGAAATGCGACACTAACAGTGCAAATGCAACGGCAACCGATTCGACTTACACTTTTGCACAAGCCGACGTCCAAACCTCCGGGTCGGTTTTGAAGGAGCATATTCTATATGGGACTCGTTGACTTAGTATCAGTATCAGTTTAAAAATAATTTTGTCATTTAAAAACAACACAATACTGCGATATTATGAAAATATAGGAAAGTGTTGAAACGACTTAGTGTAGTCTTCGAAATCAGAAAAACACCCGGGTCAAGACCATGGGGGAAAACTACGGCCCGCGGGCCGCATGCGGACCGTGACACCATTTCGTGCGGCCTACTAAAGCATCGTGAAAGGCAATAAAATATTGATAAAAAATTTATTGTAGGCATAATAGCCCGTCCTGGAGGCCAACGTATTTCGAAACGTTTCAGTTGCTAAGCATCCAAGTACATCTAAACGGAAATGACTTCTAGTTCAGATCACAATTGTGATTTTAGTTTAGAACTCCAACTTTCAGTGCTCTAGTTGAAAAAACGGTTCAAGTGTGTGTTGTAGATTTTTCCTCTATGCGCAGTTGGGTGCAAATCATTTATAACTTCCGTCTCAACTCATTAATAATGAGATGTACAAATCAATACAAAAAGCTAAACGTTTTGTTGCTGCAATTTGAAACACCATTTCCTGCCGATCATCCCAATTAAAGTCACAATCTATATCAATTGATGAGGTGCAAAATAAATCAAACGAATTATTCAAATGTTGGAAACAATAGTAAATCATGTCGTGCATGACCAGCTTACAAAAGTACGCGAAGAGGCATGTTTGACACCGCAAGTCTTTTACAGAAACGTATTTAAAGGTGATATGATGGTTATGACGCTTTTAGCATTGTGCGTTCTGAAGTTTACCAAACGCCGAAAAATAATATATCTATATGAGCTGATCGATTCTCCCATATTCAAATTTCAAATCTTTCTTAAGAATCGGCACAACCTACTTTCGTCCGTAATTTTGACGAACCGATTAGGGATCTCCAGCTTATGAAATCTCGTTAATGCTGCTGATGCATGTACGCTGATCACATTAATGTTTAAACTTTTTTTTTGTGTATTGCCTTCATGTCTGCGGTTACTATATGCTAGTTACTATATAATCGAATAATAGCTTGCTTCGTGGCTTGTAATTTCGATTATACCATAATGCGTCCCGCGAAGGGATTCAGATGATGAATGCGGCCCGCGAGCTGAAACATTTGCCCAACCCTGGCATAGGCAATGTAAAGAGGAGGCATGCACAATGAATGGAAAGTAAAAATGCGAGACAGTGTAAAAGGATAAGCGAGAACTGAGGCGGCATGTGACTGAGGTCGAGATCGATATGTCAAATCGTGGTTCGGTAATCTTGAGGGCTGACATGTACAGTACATGTGCATTGTAATGTAATCGAGTTTTGATATAGAGTATATTTGATGTCGAGTCAAATACTAAAGGAACGAAAACCAACTTTGAAAATATGATGAAAATGGCATAACGGATCTATCATAAGTAGTTACTTGGTGATGACATCAATAGGTTTATATGAGCGGTGTTTACCGCGTTTATGCACAGCCCAAAGCACCCGAGTTGGACTAATGCCACTGTCAGTAATTGTTCTTTGCAACGCACGAAAAGGCTCTTGTATTGTCAAAGAACAAGTTTTACCAGATAATTCTAGATATTCCTGAATTTACGCCTTTACGGCGTATGCACAACTTTTGAATTTTAACATAGCAGCGTCACCATTTTCGCACGTCACGACAGGATGATATGTGATTAATGTACTTTGCATGGTATTTAGAATGAACTATACGTTATTGTCTCAAGGCGATAATGATGACGATGAATCACATTGTCGTGGCAACGTCCCGCTTATGTACAAGAGTTTACTCTTTATATAGGGCTACAACGCCTCGCCCGCGCTGCTTCACGCTAATACTTGCTCGCGCACT
>ATSW01029184.1:0-10388 GCA_000444245.1 Botryllus schlosseri
GGCGGGCCGGATATAGGAAAATTAAGTACTTGGCGGGCCGGATTGCTGAATCGATACATTATTCGCCCATTCATCCACACATACAAGGAATAAATCGCATTTAATGAATCCATTTTAACGACAGCAATGTCACTTCAAAGCTATTTCTCGCCGATAATGACGAAGACAATGTGGATTTGAGAATAGCGTTGTCATACAGACGTCGCCATGTCTGCTTCTCTCTGATCAATCAACACACGGTGCAATCCTAAATTAAGATTTCAAGGCGTTGGATAAGTCCAGTACCCCAAATTTACAAAGATATCAATTCATTAGGGTTGAGTAGGTGACGAGATAGCGTCGTTGTTCAACAGTGTGGCCTATTTACTCTCGATATTGAATTCATGCGGCCTGCGTCCTCTACGAAATTTGAAAAGTGGCCCGCGACCCGTTTTGAGTTGGCAACCCCTATCATAAGCGGTGTCTTACAAAAGCCTAGAAGTGTGCCGTGCTACATGTCGGCAGTCACGGAATAAAAAATAAGAAATATCAGCCTGGTGTGAATATGACCATTATAGTCGACAAACACCATGATTACCGCAAACGACATTAGGGTTGAGTACATCGTAAATGCCGATAATGCAAGTCTTATCGCTTCGACGAACTTTCACGTAAGTTCCATTCTCGCACGCTGTGCAATGTGCATACACGTATATAATAACATACAGTCACTAAAACTGGACCTGGTAAGCAAGTAGTGGGGAATTTCGGCAGACGGGGGTGGCGGGCCACATTATCATGAAAGACCGAAAACAGTCCGCGGGCCGTATGTTGCCCGCCCCTGGTATACAGCTACCTAGACCAGAGGTCTTAAACACGCGGCCCGCCAGATCATTTTGTGCGGCCCGCGTCGGCATTTTGGATTTTTAAGTATTCGACAATATTTACTGCCGCATATCTTTTTTTAGATTTGAAAACATAAAATTCGCTCTATAACTAGTCCAAAATACTGAAACTATACTCATCAAACTTTACTATCACATCCCTTGCAAAAGTTACCATGCGGTGGAAGATCAGCTATATACGTCATGTTACCTGTTTATGATGATAGGACTTGACCCGTTGATAGTAATTCGTGACTGAAAATTGTGATTTGTTTTTGGACGCGACGTTTTGTAGAATTACTCGAACTCGTACTGAATGGGTGATAAAATAAGAATGACTAGAGTTGAGTCAGGTCAAACGTTACTATCAGAGGACTTTTGACTCGGAAAGTCGTGACTTGGTACAACCACGGACGCAACAAACTACCAAACTGTTCTGGGAAATAGTAATATAGCGAAAGGCCGTTGCGGAGCGTATTGAGCTATTTAAGTAGGTCGGTATGGCAACCATTGGCATTCTGTCCCCCCTGAATGTGTAGTTAGTTATTTCCTGCGAGTAACGTAGCGGTGACCTACGCTCCATTGCTGTAACACCAATGGATTCATCGACGACTAGACATTTCTATGCTATGGTACATTAATCTGTCGGCAGTTGTTACTGATCTGTAATTCTAACGCTGATATAATTTTACTTTGTTATTGACATGATCAATAGCCTAGTTATCAGGAGTATGCCCGCAACGCGGATTAGGATGTATTGCTCCAATGCTCTGATATCAGGTCAATCTTTGTTCAATTTTTATATAATGTACCAATAATTGTGGCACGTCAAATGTCCGCTAGCTGCCAAATTATAACGCGACAACTTTTACGATGTCATGAGATGCATTTGTACTATCGCATGGGGTCTATAACTACTTATTTGACAGACTATGTCAAATGCAACAACAAATTTATTCAAATATTTGAAAATGTGATATTTTTCGTACCAGGCGAGAATTCACAATAGTAAATCACATTTCACGACGAGTGCGGTATGCCAGACTGCAAGGTCCCGTAAAATAAGCGCTATACTTGAATATAAATCGTATACCCCCATTTTGGTGCTATGAAATTGGCCCGCGACTACATTCGAGTTTGAGACCTCTGACCTAGACGAAAAAATCTCTATAAGTTGAATCATAGGCGCCGACTATCATTTTTTACGAGATGGCGAAGTCTTGTGACGTCATAATTGTTCCACATCGGTGACGTCATCGTCGCACCAAAACGCACTTTACTACATGCCGCTGGTGTACGTGCAGCGTTAAACCATTTGTGACGTTTTATTACCGGCCCTGCAGACATTGATAGCAAACCATGCAGTCCAGTTATTAAATGGAATCTCTACGGTACGATCATATGTCGGACGATGTACGATGCATTCGTCCGACGGAATGAATCGAACAAAATTCAGAATTAACGTCACTGAGAATTTGGAGTTGCGCTAATGTTATTCACGCGCAATGCGTCGTGTGAGTAACGAAATACACTACGCACTTGCCTGGCAAGTTCGCAAGTAACACTCTCTCGAATATGAGGTTTCAAGAAGACAATAATGACGATTACAAACGCGAAATCGCGCAGCAAATCGGCAATTGTCTCTTGCGGTTTCTGGCTATGCGTTGAGTTGCTCGCATCCCGGCAATTGTTTGCAGATTAAAACAGCGATTTTGGCGGCATTGGTGCATTTCCCGATTTACGTTCGCGTAGCATTTTTGGAGTACATCGGTGTATATACGCCGCAAATAGATCTAGGAACAATATATATATTCCTATTCCTATTTAATGTAACGACTATAGGCTAGAACAGGGGTGGCCAACCTTTTTGCTATTCACGGCCGCATTAAACTGTCCTTGCCCATTACCGGCGAATTCCGGACTAATATATGTTTTCATATCGGCTTATTATACGCACCAAAATCGACCGCCGCCAACACACACTAATTGAATTACGTGTTGACGGCCGCACAAATTTCCTTCTACGACCGCAGGTTGGCCACCCCTGGGCTATAATTAATTCCAGTTCCGGGCAGATGCCACGATCTTTTCAATATAAATCGACTGTCTAGATTTTAGAGAAGCAGAACGTCTGTTTGGGCGCGTGGTCGGGAGAGGAGATCTATAATGGTGGTTCTCAGCACACGCTAGGCGCGTAGCCAGTCGGAAAATTAGGGGGATACGGATTTTTTTCAAATTTACCAGTATCGCATTAATTCAATTCGGGTTAAGTACATGTGTAAATGACGATCATATAATATCTTCTTGTTGACGATTTTAGGCGTATGATTAGTTTGCCAAAGAGTCCGGAAGTGCTGTCAATTAGCGAGTCCCTGATCTCTGGTCAACAATTAAATGCGCGCGCGTATCACGCAGCCTCGTCGACAGTTTTCGAAAAGGAAAATGTCCGAACCTGATCGCACCAATTTGAGGTGGGTCAGACCTTTGTCGTCTTTTAGAACTCAAGCCATGATACACATCTTCTGATCGTTACGTTCAAGTATTAGAGGAAATCAATTACGCACGTTAAAGTCTGTCTGCAGCGATTCGATGTTATTCAGTTTCGCGATGTCGCTCTTCAATCAATATGACATAAAACAATCACTAATCAGCGTAAACTCGACCGCATTGTCTCCAAACCAGCGAGAGATATATGAGCCCGAGACGCGATAGTAAGGCCAGCAATTATATTTTTCGCACCTGCCCTATTAGAGATGCTATCGCGTAGGCCAGCGATGATATAGTGCACACCAGGCAGAAGCCGCCAATGCAGATGCGATTGCGCAGACAAGCGATGATATAGTGTGAACTGGGCCTATTCCAGATGCGATTGTTCAAGCCGGCGAAATCAGGATTGTTCGCGATGCGATAAATCAGGCTAGCGACGATTGCCACGCGCACGGGAATGACTGACCTAATTTCGCGACTATCTCAGCGGGATATCATCGCGGACTCTTCGCGGTAATTGACAACTCGCTTCTCGCAAATCGGTCGCGCGGAACACTAGTAACATAATTCTTGAATTGCAACTGAATATTAGAGTTGGAATGGCCATTTCAAAATGACGGGCTTTCGCGTTTCAAACAGGGGATTCGAACGCCAAACCCCCGTAGCTATGCGCCTGGCACATACGCGTATCGAAAACGAAGACGTCTCTCCAACGAGGTCGCATCGATTCGCCTGATTACCTAGGGCAAGTTTTTGTTGCAGTTAGATCCGTGGAAAGTTTCATTCATTAATTTATTTTTGAAGAAAGTTGCAAAAGTTGCATTTTGACCACATTTTGCTCGGTTGTCTAAAAAAAAGCGCAATTTTCCGGCTCAGCTCCCGAAATACCCGTAAAATCGTCACTTCGGTGCTGTTTTACGGTGTTTCAGTCGAATTTGGCCGTGTATTTCACCAATATCGAAATACTTTCATGAAAAATCGAAAAAGTTGCAAAATGTTGCAAAAAGTTGCATGAAAAAAATGGCCAAAGTTGCAAAAAGTTGCACTATAAGATTCCTTCAAACAGCTTAAAACAGCATTCTACATATCTTACGAGTATTTAGGAAGCTGCCGGAAGCTGTAAAAAAAAGTTGCAAAAGTTGCAAAAACTTGACCTATGATTACTAATTTCTGGTCACAAATCACTTGAGTGCCTGAGCATTTCGTACGAGGTGGCCGCCACCTCGTAAGTCGGCGCCTATGAGTTGAATGACAATGCGCGAAAATTCGTAGGGCCCTTTAGGGATGGTGTGAACCACTGAAAGGTTCAGGTTAGTGTGAACGCGAACCTTTTTGAAAGGCTCTGTGTGAACGTAAACGTGAACATCATGACGTCACGTGACGTCATATTGCTAATTCCAACCCTACATTCCAGTGAAGTGATAGCCTATATCATGTATATTAATCCCATAAAATCAATATCGTCCGTCAATATGCCAACAATTTCGACGCGGACTTGCAACGGAATATATATGTCTATTGCTTACGCCTTAAGGGTCTAGGCCAGATCGGACAATATATGCGGCGTTTGTGTATTGCTACGTTGATATAGAGCGGAGTGTAAAACGGGTTTCTGTACTTGCCACCGATATTACCCCTTTAACAAGTTACAGCAGTAGCCAACACCCCAATTGGTTTTTATGATACAATAAACATCAAGATTGACCACGTACGCCTGCTAGATATTTTACATCAGACAACGATAGCAATTTCGCGAAGTGGTTGAATAAGCATCATTCGCTGACTACCTACATGTATAGTGTATTTCACTCTTGATCTTGTGTTAATGGGGGTCAAGCTCACACCAGAGAGTCACTAAATATTCAGAAACGGAAAGCTGGATATTTCGAGCACACTTTTGTAACAAAGCAAGTAAAATTTTGGAGATTGTCAAGGTGCATGCTCGTTTAGTGTTGACTTTTTTTTTTTTTCCAGCGCCATGCATAGAGTGGTCCGCAGTTGAAATGCAGTAAATTTCAACCAAATATGTTATATTGAAGCGATAATGGTAATACATGAAAAAGGTTCACAGTGCAGAACCTACCAAGGTTCGTTTGTGAACGTGAACCTCTAAATTCCTGAGGTTCACGCACAGAACGCGAACGTGAACCTCACGTTCACACCATCCCCAGGCCCTAATGCAGCCTGTGGACCCAGTTCTACCATTACAAGTCAAGTAAAGGCTGGTAATTCGTGTGCTCGCACCGACCGAAGCACCTATAGACAGTGTTAACAGCGCAACGCAACAAGCTCCAGGTATTACAAAACAAAGCCATTAGGACTATATCCAATATACCTGCACGTAGTAGTGTCAATCCTGAATTTAGAAAATTAGGCATTCTCAAGGTCTCGGATTTGTATGAATTTGAAATTGTAAAAATCTTGAAACAACATAATGAAAGAACATTGCCAGACTATTTCGAAATTTTTTTCAATGTTCCAACTCAATTCACCATTATAACACGAGATTCTCACAGAATCAGTACCAAATTGTTAAATTGAAATCATCTAGACCAGTGGTTCTTAACCTTTTTCATATCGTTACCCCCAAGAAGAAAATAACGGGATGCAATTACCCCCTTTCAAAAAATAACAAATTACAGGTTGCATTCAATTAATTGTAAAAGAGCACAAAAATGACGTCATAATGTACACCGAAATGTCTGTTAAAAATATCAAGTCAATGGGAAGGCTGATGCTGTTTTCGCGTTATCCAGTGCTCAAATCTAGACAAAGGGGAGGATAATAGACATCTCTTATGTAATTGTCAATCACAATCTTATTTCATTTTGATAGATACCAAAGGTTCCAAAATCGTCCCCTCGTTTCTTCGAAGCCATTTTGATGATTTCAGACTTGATTTTACCGACTAGACTAGACCACTACACTTTCCAATACTAGCAACTATATTTCTACGATATTGTTACTGCATTATAGGTGTAAAGCTAAACTTAGACGTCCCTTGTTGTCTTTCAGTTTGTCACCATGCGAAACAATATATGATCCGCACTACTGCAAAATAAATTGAAAATACCTAGCACTATACTCAACTACATTCGGCCCTGTTATTCATAATCATTACTGGTTACTATGATATCACAGCAGGCATGGTGTGTTGAGTGAAACGAAATATATACAAGCTGGCAAAAATATATCTTGGCCTACATCGATATTTACGTTTGAAAATATTTCAGTGCAGCGTTATAAGTATATAAAATTGTCTGTTTGAATTACCCCCAAGAAGTTGGTAAATTACCCTTTGGGGGTAATTACCCCCAGGTTAAGAACCACTGATCTAGACTGTCAAGAAATTTCCTATCTCATATAGGTGTGAAATTTTGGAATAACGTACCAACTATCTACCCTACTCTTCCTTATCATGAGTTTAAAGCTCGGTATTGCAAATTCATCTTATCCAAGTACTAAGAAGAATATATCTCATGACCACAGTGATGTATTTTGAAAAAAGTCTACTGTTGTTTTGTTTCATTGTATATGCTACAATAATATTACCACTGTGCACACGGGTCAAATTGTTATTTTCTGATCACACTGTCAACAATCATAACCGTCCTCCTTTAGATGTTGCTGTTTCTAATTTACTTTTGTTTATTTCGTTACTCGTTGCTGTGCTACTCGATTGAGAGAGGAAATTGATTCATATTATGAATAATACTGCCAAATATGCTTGGGTGACTCTGGTCTAGAAGACTTCGGTCATATCAGGTCTCCCAGTCTACACCGTGTAGAATATAGTCGGGAAAATACAGAAAATGTGTGCCATTGGACGTGAATGTTTGTGGACATTGCCTATACTATATTTCATGGTTGACGAATAAAAGAATTCTCTCTCTGCGACGCGATTGCACTTCGAAACACAAGTTCATTGCCCATTGCCGCGACGCTAACTGAGCAGTGACCAGTCTGAGCACTCACTCTCGCCGCGCAGCCACTCATTTGCTCATGAGCTAAGCTCTCGTTTCGCCAGACAGCATTGTTGCGTCACTATACCACTCTCCATAACAATGGAAAATTCAAGAGTGATTGTGGGGTTCCAGGACGACGAGCGAAGTAAAAGTTTAATTTTCGTAATCAGTACAGCGGCAGCTTTCGATTGATACCCGTTTTATCAAATTTGATGCTCGGCAAGCCGGTCAAAAATTACTGTCAAATTGCCTTCAGTCCAATGGAAAGTGTGACGTATACCAATTTCACCGAGCCGTGAGATTTGCTTGTGTCCACACCATATAGGACACTATGGTTTCACTGCCCTGCGATTGTCAGAATGTTAGCGAACAATCAATGAGGCAAGGCAGATTGATCTGTACCTCAAATGATATTGTTTCTCTGCGCTGCCATTATAGTAATATCGAATTTCACATTTCTTTGCGATTTTGAGGTCTAGTGCTCTGACATTATTATTATTAGGATTTTCGGAATCAGTGTTAAAATAGCGCTTGATTTAAACCAGGTATCAGAAATGCTGACCTCTTTATGATGGATTTGCATTAATCATTAGGGCAAGTTTTTGTTCTACTAAAATCGTGAAAGTTGCACTTACACTTACACTTACACTTAATAAATGTCGCAGTAATAAGTTGCATTTATACACAAGGTTTTTAAAATTATTACAATAAACCCAACCCTTAAATTCTTGTCGGTAGGGTTGAGGCCGCCTATGACAGCATACTGTGAAAGATCATTTGGCTAACACACCAGAATGTCTTGTTTACTAAATTCCTACCAATAATATACATACATATCCTAAATATATTTATATGTATATAGATAGATATATGTCTTAAAACTTGAAGAAGAACTTTGGTGGATCCATCCGCGGGGCGTATAGCTATCAGTTTTTCTCGCTATGCTGCCTTCGGCAGCTTATCAATCATACTGTGAAAAAAAACTGGGATCACGCTTCTGGATTTCACTTTGTCTATGCAATTCTTAGCTTGGTAAAATAACCAGACCACTTGATATTATATAACATCTAACATGACAACACCCCTTATCTACATATCTTTCCACGCCCCATTTCCAACATCTCTTAATAATTGAGTTATTCTTCCTTTTTTTCTCATTTACATTACCCGAACAACCACCTCACGGTAGCTCAATATACTATGATCAATCCGGATTACGATGTTCGGTCATTACTCTGCTTGTATATTTTATGGATTTGGTTATCAAATTGGATGCTGTTATTATATTTCATATAAATTATGGTAGAGTTGCTATGGACTGAAGAGTCATATTCATGCTATACTATATTACTCCCTTCTGCTTATAATATCTACCCAAAACACCCAACATTTGAATTCTTGTCAGTAGGGTCAAGCCCGCCTATGACAGCTTACGGAGGAAGATCATTTGACTAAAACACCAAACGGCTTGTTTCCTATCGACAATATGCATATCCTAAATATATATGTTGTATATATATGTCTTAAAACCTGAACAAGAACTTTGGTGGCTCCATCCGCAGAATCTCTATAATACGCTCTTACGAGCGTACCTATCAGGTTTTCTCGCTATGCTGCCTCCGGCAGCTTATCACTGTAAATAACCTCGGATCACGATTGGTGATTGGGCGTCGTCGTGAACGGTCGTCTCCTGAGTAGCTCGCGCTAATCAACAAATTTCTCGCAGGCTAAGATTACGCTTGTCGCAGTCGCTTACGCAGTAACGGAGTTTTCTGTAATAGGCTTGTATAGGAAGCATACTTCAAGTGCGTGGATAGTGTTCATGGACACAATTCAGTCGCTTTGTGCGGCTAGGCGCTTGTCGTCCAAAGCGTTCAATTCATCAGATAGTGATGGTAGTGATGACCAATGTTCCCTCTAAGCCAGGGGTCGCCAACTCAAAATAGGTCGCGGGCCACTTTTCCAAATTCCTGGAGACCGCGGGCCGCATGACATCAATATCGATATAAAAGTAGGCAACGCAGTTCAACAACCACGTCTGATAACTCTACGTTATTACAACGCTGTGCTTTCTAACATAGGCGACGGTTATAGTCACCACAAAAGAACTAATATTTTATTGAACAAACACAAATACAACAAAAAGTATCATGATCATCAATGTCATTATATTTTGGACTATGAGCTGTACACGATACCTGACAATGACAACACTCTTTAGCCGCTAAAACAGGGGTGGCCAACATTTTTGTAATTCACGGCCGCATTTCGCGTACTCGTGTAGCCTGCGGCCGCATACCGGTGGTTAGTCGTGATAAACTAGCTGGGGCCAAATACCCACGTTATCATGTCCATGTCCATTGCCGGTACACTCCGAACTAATCTATATGCACATATCGGCTTACTATGCGCACCAAATCGTTAGTAGTTATGTTGTAAAGAGCCACAGAGAACCAATCTGTAGTCGCGCGAAGCGCGAAAAATTTTTCATGTTCATGAGTGAATTTCGTCAATAAATATTAGTATAGTTTCACATATTACTATAAAATATTTATCCTTTCTCGGCCAATGTGATCAGATTCCCAGATACAGCTGATGCAGGGGGTATCTGTGAAAACTTAGGGTTGTTATTACAAGTGTCGACAGCCGCATAATTTTCCTTCTACTGCTGCAGATTGGCCACCCATGGATTGAAGAATCAATATTGGGGTTAGCTATACACGGTAGGCCTACTTGCTAGACAACTATCTCCTCGTAAAGCATAGTCTTTTGGAGCGCCCGAAGTCGTTTTGCAGGCGTCTCGGTCTTGGCAGTAGTGGGCCATTGCACGTCAAGGCAATATGCCCATTCCTACCAGCAAATTCTTCATCCATGGAATGATATTACCATGCCGAAGCCGTATCAACTAGTGAGTAATAGTGATAGTGGGCACATAGAATGGCTCACTTTGAAAAACAACAACATTATGTTTCAACTGAAATCAATTTTAGCGTTTCAACATGATTTACTAAGCGTTTTTCTGAATTTTTTTCAAATCAGGTCGCGGGCCGCAAAATAGGACCTCGCGGGCCGC
>ATSW01029195.1:0-22341 GCA_000444245.1 Botryllus schlosseri
TGGAGTGATAACATAAACCAGGGTTGTAACCAAGTCACAAATCTCGAGTCGAATCGAGTCATCTGAAAATCTTGGCTTAAGTCGGACTCGAGTGATTACAACCCTGACATAAACCAAATCTTATCAAACATTTACTGCGATATGATGTTTGATGATCTAAGTGTTATTCTTATGTGGAAGAAAGGTCACTAGAATATCCACTGCACTCTATCTGAAAAATGCAACCAATGTGCTTTAAAAAACAGATATTTTGTCTTTAATGTTACATAGAGCAACGTTGCCGGTTGCCATTTTACGAGTAAGAGGCAGGACCAACTTTTCTACTATGCTTGATCTTACGTAATATGTTGATCGACAAACTTTCGTGACTGACGTTTGCAGTTATAGTGATAGGGTAGTACAATAGCTGTAACAAAGAAACGTGTATATGGGTTCGACGAGATAAAACAATATTACGAACTAAAGATACTCAATTCATCCGTCTGTCGCATAATTTTCCAGTAGCATGGCATTCGTGCGATAATGTTCTGGTGAATGTAATCGTGTCGACAACTTGACACCAGCACACTTCTGCTGTAGTGCGACTTGGCGGGACTGATTAGAGATTCACATATCATTCCGTTGTAAACAAAGCGCGTAGGCGGCAATACCATGTGGATTACGGATGTGCTACACCACCGGTAGCCTATTATATTTACGAAACAAATTGAGGAAGTTAGGATAAGACTCCGTGACTTGGTGAATATATGTCTATGTACGGTACGTCGATACAGTGTTAATGAGCCTGACGCTTCAAAATTAATCGACTTCAGCGAAATGAATCTACATCTATTGCACGACCACGTGTTGAATTGACTGATGAAAGGATGCCTGTGACGTAGGAATTGCGAACTTTTGTATTATGACGTATTGGTTTATTCGGGAAGGTCACCTTCAGAAGCCAGTGTACTTGAGTAAAGAACATAAAGCTTATATTTAATAATATGAAACGTTGTTTTTCAGCGTCGAACTGTTCCAATGTTTATACTTATTATCTCATAACGAGCAAAGTATATTATCATAGTACACAAGATATGAGGTGGATATATATGGTAGTGATCGTGGTTTGTGGATGTAATACCGAAGCGACATGCTGTCCAGAGGAATGTAATTGCACTAACCCGATGGTAGTGGATTGCTTTGAAGTTGGTTTGCAATCCATGCCTACGCGTATATCACAGCACGTCATAAAATTTATAGCAGACAACAATGACATCGAGAAGGTGAGATCCCCAATTGACTTAGAACTACACCAGAAGTCGTGGTGATTTGGGCGTAATCTACCAAACCATTCTTTCTATAACAGCTGACCAATGACATGCTGGTCAACGCGCAATCTCTGCTACAGCTGAGCCTCTCAAGAAATAGGATCGAAAGTCTACGAATGACTTATTTCGAAAACACGGACTTCTTGACTGATTTGGATTTGTCATTCAATAATATTCGCAAGGTGCGGGCCAAAACTTTCATCGGACTGAAAAGACTGCGGACTCTAAATCTTGAAGGCAATGCTATCACAAGTGAGATGATGCTATTATCAAATGTTCGCTGAAACATTTTGCCATCCATCAACCAAGATAAAACAAAAACCTCAACTTAAACAACTAACGTGTGCCTTTCATAACACAGTCATATGATTAATTCTTCACAGCATGTTGTTAACTGCCATGCGAGCAATGAAATTTCGGATCAAGTTACATATGTATAAACACCAAAATTCGTTGTTCCTTACATGGATTACAATGGTAGAGATGGATATGCTTCCTTTCCGACTGAATCTTCATTTCATTTCAATTACAGCGAATAAACAATCACAATTCAACGACATATTTTTCTTCGGTATAGGTACTTAGTCTTAACATAACTCATGTACTGGAATGCAACTGCGCATAAGAACCATGATGATAAATGAAATAAAAATATGCAGGCTATTTAAATGTTGTTGTTTACATACATTTGCACCAAGGTGATTCCCAAATTTCAATCATCGTCGTCAGAGTACAATACTACGTGCGTATCACATTGGATCGCTATGATAACTATTCCGCCGTCTACACATAATAGACGGTGTGTCTACGCTGTGCGGTTCTGGAATCCTTCACATATTTGGCGGCAAGACTTTGGCCACCATATTACCGAAAATTCGCTTTCCAATCATGCATGACCGGGATCCATCAGAAATCCTTTCGTAATCTGACACATTTTGTACCATAACCTGATTTCCTAAAAGCCATGCAACCTCATCAATATTATTTGCAATTAGCAATAGCAATATGACGTCACGTGACGTCATGGGGTTCACGTTCGCGTTCACACAGAACTTTTTTAAAAGGTTCGCGTTCACACGAACCTGAACCTTTCAGAGGTTCACACCATCCCTAAAACTAACCAAATTTTATTCTATCGATTCATATGTAGTGACATAGTCAATAAATCTGGATAACCAGAGAGAGGTGACTGTAGGACGTAGGTGCAGACTGTCAATCGCGGGGGTGGTGTTTTGGTGATGCACCTATGACCACATAACTTATGCCACTCTTTACGGTAACGCAGTAAAAAATGCGGCAGCTATTCGGCTCTAACTGGTAACCCACAACTGGCCACGAACGCTTTAAAGTGAGCGCGTTGCGCTGGATCGAATATCAAGCTGATCATTTCCAGATCTATCACCAAAAGCTTTCGAATCCGTCGAGTCTTTGCGACAGCTGAATCTGCGTAACAACAAGCTGGATTCTCTATCGAGCAAATTGCTCGAGAAGCAGCCTAGTTTGGAAATATTACAGTTGGCCAACAACAGAATCACATCGCTCGGAAGCGATGTGCTCAAAAGCCAGTCGTCGTTACGAATTCTGGATCTAAGTTATAACAGGTAAGGTCATCCTTACGCATTTCTCAGTCCTGTGGGCGAAGACCCTAGTGGCTTATGGCTTATCGCATTGTGTGGGGGCCCAAGACCAACCATTTTAAAGGTGGGCGGACGAAGTGCTTTTCGGATTCGGATTTTGCGGCCGGCACGTATAGCTGCTGCCAGGTGTTTTCGTGCGGCGCATTGTATTCATTGTCGTCAGAGTAGCCTACGCCTGGTGGTAGTGGGCAATGAGCAAGGTAGTACGACAAGGTGCTTGGTTCGACTCCGAAATGCTTCTTCTCTCGATATTGTTCGAGTGGGCGTGGTTGGTTAAACTTTCAGCGGGAAAGACTGTAAACGACTCCCTGCGGTAGCTGAAAAGGCAATTTTACCTCAACTCGTCAGACTCACTACCATACAATCACATGGATGCCATCATGAACGTATTTACGTACGTGCAAAACCCCCTAAATGTCACTCTCTAGCACCATATACATCAGAGATGAGCATGGATTAGGATTAGGTTTTGAATAAACAGGATTTGTGAAATTTTGACGGATTTGGATTGGATTTGGATTAGACATTTTTTTCGGAATGGATTAGGATTTGGATTGGATTTACCTATTTTATGGGAGATTGAAATGTCGTGTGGCGAATGGCGACAAACTTTATTCAGATCAGTTATTAATGTACTTATGGTTACTAAGTTATATTGAATCAAGTGAATCGTTGGTTGTGAAAGAAAATTTTCAAATCCCTCCATTGCATAAATTGGTATTTTCTCTGAATTTCCAGTTGGAATCGGATTAGGATTGGACATGGACTTGAATATGAAAAAGTTATGGATTAGGATTAGGATTTGGATTTGAAGGTTCGGATTTGGATTGGATTAGGACATGGAAATTTCAAATCCGCTCATCTCTGATATACATACAGAAGACGGGGTTGCATAATTTACATTTTGGGTTGATTTCAATTTTTGAAAGTTCACTGGTCCGCCAAATATTTTTCGAAATTTTACCGGTCCGCGAGGTGAAAAAGGTTGAGAACCACTGGTATATTTGTTAGGTTCTGCAGTTACGATTTCAAATTTTACGTGGCCACTCTGTGTGTTTTGGTCTCATCGTCTCATTGCTGGTATCGCTGGTATAAAGATATAAATCTCTATCTGACATCGTCATCCGTCATATATGTGACCTCGAATAGGGTACACGTGTCAAGGTACTTTGGTCATATCAGAAGGTTAGAAATAGTGGTAATCTCGGAAAACTTCGTTCTTAGGGACGCAGTGATAACGTAAAAGATTTATAGCTCTCATATCTACCATTAGAATACAGAAGATATCGCCAAACGCGTTCAGGAAATTATACTTATTGCAAGAGCTCCGATTGCGAAATAACTACCTGCGTGACGTGGACAGAGGCTGGACCGAAAAACTGAAGAGGTGTTCGAATAAGGTATACATTTAATGGCAGATTAGAAATACAGTGGAATTGAAGTTAAAAGATTGCAAAAGACTGCAGCTCGTTTCTAATATAGATGGTTGTGGCTATAGAATTTAGTGATCCTCATCACCATTCGACTTCAACTTAGTTCTAAGAGCTAAACAGGATAGAAATGGATACCTGCAAACGTCATCGGACACATCTATTAAAGCCCACTGAATATATTTACGAAAATTGCACATATTTATAATTTCATCGGGTGTATTGGTTCTGTAATGATGAGTATGCGTTAATCCAAGATCTCTATATTGCTTTCAGTTGAAACCTTCGACTCTACTCACGAACAAGGTCGTGCGGGACGGGTTATTTGCAGCGATGACAGAATTGAGCCTATTGGACCTAAGGAACAACAACTTAACCACAATATCCTATCGATCGTTCCGAAATATATCAAATATGACATCTCTGTTATTGGAGGGGAATTGTTGGCGGTTAGTTGTTTTGTCATAAGGCGTAGCATGTACGGCGTAGGTTTGTCTGTATAATGTAACGTAATTCCATCACGAGAAAATACTGAGATCCGTTACAGGACATACTGTTAATTCCGAATTGTTGAAACCCTTTTACATGCATATATGTCTCACATACGAATTTCAATATACAACAGAGTTATGAAATACCTTTCTTGCATAACAATGACCTATTAGCGGCAATTCGAAATAGGAGACATGAAGCTAGTGTCTTGCAGTTGGTCTACCCAAGATGTGCATTCGTAGAATCTCAATATTGCATGGCATGACACATATGTCCCTAAATGACGAGTTCATGGTGCATTGTGCATAGCATACAAACTGCATCTGTCATCTCCACGATATCCATATGATCAGGTCGACATACTTAGGAATCCCATGAAGGCTTGACTTGTATATAAACAAACTTAACTATTGCAATAGGTTATTTGGTCACTTGAACCTCCTACAAAGTGATTTCAAGATCTACGTAGGATACAAACGAGATGTTATCATTACCGTGACCGTATTTACTAGGCTAGGATCAACCATACCTGTAATTCACGACATCTACAGCGCTTCGTCGCCATTTAGGTGCTGACAGATTAATGTAACTGTTGGATGCCAATTCAGATGGGCTTGTCACAACCCGATTCGATTATCAAATGAAATGATTCGAATCGAGGAGAGTCTCGTTATTGTAGTAACGAAAATAGACGTCTTCACTCCATGATTCACAATTATTTTTGCTGCTGTTTGATTGAAATCTCAGGTAGGACTAGGGCTGGGCAAATTCGAGTACCCGAGTGCTTCGATTCTGAATCACGTATTTGCTTCGAGTCGAGTCGAGTATTCGAGTATCACTCATTATGACGTCATAAAAAAATTCATTTTGTCAAAGTTCAAATATGTACCTTTTATGCGACCAAGAACAATATAATGCCTGTTATCCATCACACTGGAGATACTTAGGTATTTTTCGACCATACCGATTCCATCACACTTTGTGATAATGATGTGGGACGATCATGACTTCGGAAATGTGTTGTTTCTAGCAACCTTCTAAGCTTTTTAATATGTTTTGTACGCTGCGATACGGCCAATTAAGGTTTCAAGGCTACCACAGTGGAAAATAGTATCGTAACTTTGAGTCTCGTTGATAAATTGAATTTCAGCTGCGAAGAGCGTATTATTTTCGTACTCGAAAAAATAGTATTTTACTACTCGACTCGAATCATTAAAATTATTACTCGATTCAGATTCGAGTACTCGAATCATTGTGCCCAGTCCTAGGTAGGAGTCACGCACAACGCCACACATATTCGTGGAACGACATTCTGTCAAAGCACACATCTAATCTCACAATGGCCACATACTCCGCGAAATAGCCGCGCTTCACATAGTTACGAAATTACTTTGCATGTCGTGTAGCTGGCATCATATTCTTTGTGGCCGCAAAAGACGATGCATATGTGTAGTGTACAAATCATCATTCCTCTTATTGCGTCATAATAATTGATAGTCGAATACTCGGTTCGACTCGAAGCCAAATGTTACACTCTGAATCGAATCACCCAGATACTCGATTTTGCCGGGACCTACACTTCATATATCCTACATAGAGGTTTACTTTAAACTGGCTGTGATCTATGGTGCCGACCACGATTTCGACACGTCATCATACGCAGAAAACATATTCCCTTGTCAGATGCGACTGCGCTCTGCGTGCTGGCCTACAATCGTTCCCGGTGGTAATGCAAAGGAGATTTTGGGATCGGGTAGCTTGTCGCCAACCACCCAACGTTCAAGGATCAACAGTCCTCGACGTACTTCTAGTCAAAGATACATCCCACAGTTCATTTTCCACACAAGTGCCCGCAACAGATGTATCAGTACGTTCCGAAGGTGAGGCGTTACAATTTCTGGAAGCCTTACAAAAGTCACTCCAATCACCGTATTGGTCAGCAGACCCGGTTGGAATGCGCATGACTTCAACGACCGTAAACTCAATCGAGACTACAAGGGCAACAACTTCCTTGAAAGGCGAAGTCATGTCAAGTACCGGAAGAAAACGTGACAGTACGATTCGCGCCGCCGTGAGCAATGATGCAATTTCGTCGGTTACAACAGAAAGCATTCGTACCCGAATCATGAAAAACTTCAGTCCAAGGTAATGATAATATCCCCATATACCTAGGAGCAATATTCCCTATAATTTCTCACGAGTCTGCGCGCACTCACCAACTCACTGCGCGGTCCCTTGGACAACAGTGCGTAACGACTGAAAAAAGGTCGCCACTTCGGATTTCTCTGTGCAGAGGTGGTCAAAGTAGTCGTCGTCACTACTCAAGTAGAAGTAGAAGTAACGCCGGAATTTCTACTCGAGTAGAAGTAGGAGTGATGGTTCACAAATGAGTAAGTAAGTAGGTTTTCTACGCTTATTTTTGCCTACAAAACTGAAAACTGTCAAGTAGAAGTGGAAGTAGTCTAAAATCATAACTACTCAAAAAGTAGTGTGAGTAGAACAAATCTACTTCAAGTACTTCAAAAAGTAGAAGTACTTCGTTACTGACCACCTATGATTCTGTGCGTGGCGACTTTGTCCGCAGTTCGCGGCCGGACACGCGCGCAGCTTAGAGGGAACATTGCCTAGGAGCTGTGACATATTAATTGTCTAGAGCAGTGGTTCTCAACCTGGGGGGCGCGCCCCCCTTGGGGGGCGTGAAGGCATCTGAAGGGGGCGCGAAGAAGCATTCAACTGAAATTTCCTTTCGCGACCAGCGCGATTTACCCCCAATTTACGCGTGTTTCTCCATATCGAGACCGAATTTCATATTTTCGAATACTCTCTTCAACAGTCATAACCTTCCATGCCATCAAACAATCTGTTGGGGTTGCTAGCATCGTGGTTGGATTTTGTGATATGACGATAAGGGGGGGGGGGGCGAAATTTTTCACTATCATAAAGGGGGACGTCTAAAAAAAAATTGAGAACCACTGGTCTAGAGTAAATTATAGTATTGACTGGTGGCTGAAGCTCCGCGCCGTACTGCCTTAAATATAGCAGAGTATTGTAGTCTAATTGACGAGATGTTAACTTAGATATGATCAGGGTTGCATTTACAACGAAAATCAATTAAAAACAAACATGTTTGAAACAATGCCCTAATTTAAAACATGTTTTTGTAGCTTTGTTTTAGTCATGACGCCACGAATATTCAATTGTGACGTCATAACGGATTAACATTGACAATTGAAAATATAGGGTAAATATAGTTCCTTTGACGAAATATCTGTACTATAACTGTTGAACCGACTATTTTAGGGGGTTCCAACCATCCCATATCGATATACGTCGGCTAAATCGTGTGGTAATTGTCCGTAGGCTCATACAACATGTTTTCTGGAAAGTATTGAGACAATCATGGCATAATTTTACAACTTAAAAAAACACAATTTTTTTAAAGGCTTTTTAAAAACATGTTTTAAACGAAGTGTTTTTGAAACACCGTTTGTTTTAAATGCAACCCCAGATATAATGCAAATATGTAGAGCAATGGATGGATGAAATGTGGACAAATATAAACACCGCTCTAGTGTGGATAAGCTACGCATGTAAATACACCTATTAGAACTGTAAGTTCAGTGTCGACAGTACACGTGCCATACAGGCTGATACAGCCTTTGATAAAATACGTCACGATTAGTAACGAAGTCGCAGTAAAGGAACAGTCGATATTCCAGGGCAAAGAATCGAAACACCACCGACACCGGCAAGGCTGACAGACCAGACAGGTGGTGGATCGTAGCTGCCATCTCCGCGGGGATATTTATCGTTATATGCCTCGCCGTGTTTGGGATCAACAAACTTTTAAATAGCCAGAAAACCGAACCGTGAGTATCGTTGCCCAATTCGACTGATATGTAATGATTACACAATCGACAGCTGATGTTGGAATTAGATGGTACTGCACTACGAACCACTGGATTGTCATTTGTCATAATAAGACAATATTATTTTAATAGTGGTGGTGCAGCAGGTCACGTTATCCGACTACACTTTGAATATTACGAAAATTCTGCCATAACGTAGTACGATGCACATCAGGCCACCTGTACTTCACGGAGTCGAATTTTCTTTTCGAGCCATTTCAATTGGTAAAACGAATGAAATACACTTACATTTATGAAAATATATACAAGGGTCCAGAGACGTAGAGGGTTATGTTTTGGTATACCACCCTACGAAGGCACAAAACGGTGGTACACGTGACGCCATGAGCGTGCAAGTATAATTTTGGACATGCATATGCAGTTTTCCGGAATGGCAATATTAGAAATACACCATGAGAATAATGAAATTGTGATTTCAGAACCTCCAGGAAGGGGTCCGGGACAGAAGAAAAGCCTTTTCGAAGGTAATAAATTATCTCTTCGTCTGATTTCATGGATCGCAAATAAACTTTTGCTGTATTGCTATACGGAAACTAAGCCCTATCCTTCATTCACAGAAAATCATCCTCCAACTCCCGGTTCTACGACTACCAGTTTTCGCAGCGACCATTGCCGCAAGCTCCGTCTACGTCCGGAAAGCCGTCAAGCCGCAATACTCCGGAAGAAGTGCGATGGACGGATGGAGGCAGCTGCAGGCTTACAAATCACAGATCCAGCTTTATTTCACTGCGCACATACAGCGATGTCACTAATGTCAAGCCAAACAATCGCGCGAATCTGCTGAGCGGACAGCGCGCCAATTACGAAACACGTGATCTCAAGACTACCAACACCGACCCGAGTCGGTGTAAGTTAACTCCTCTGCCGTGTAAAGATATCGAAATCAAACGCAGCCGTTCAGAGAAACCTTTCAGTGACATGAGGCGAACCGGAAAGAACCGAAATATACCACCTTCATCTGATAATCACGCGCACACGGTCACGAAAGTACCAGAACTACATCCGTTTACTTCAGTAATTCAGAGCGAGACTAATCCGCCGCCACCCCCGCGACGAAACGAGTCGTCTAAGGCGCGTTGTCGCCAGCTTATCGAAAAGAAGAAGCTACTCGAAACGCAGAGGCAGTCGGAGTACTGCGAAATTACAGACAAGGAATCGAACCAAAGCGGTGACTTGCGCGGTGATCTTTTATACAAGAAATACCTGCAAAGAGTGATAGGTCCCGAAGCTTACACTAAACAACACCTTGCATCACCAGGCCTCCAAAGTACCCCTGCTCTTGAACACGGAGAACATTACGACATGTTATCGTACAACACGCCAGAGCGGAGAAACGAAGGTACCAGCAGGCACGGATCTTGCTTCAATCGAGCAAACCAGGATTTTGTGTTTACGCGCCCTACGGAAGAGGAAAAGCTGCGCAGGTCGTCGACTGGTAGGTTATTCGCTTTACGAAAGCAGAGAGAGGATCAAGCGAACGCAAAAGGGAACAAGGCTACGGTCAAGTCTCCCCTCGGCGATATTCAGGTTTACAATCGCGCGCAAAGTTTTTCATACGCACCGCGTGACGTTACTACGTCCCCTAATCAAACGCCGACCATAGCAATATGCAGCGTTGAAGATACCAATGATCCGCTAGTAGATCCTCACGAATATCATCATTTACACTTGCCCTATTCTGAGAAACCAGAAGTGAAATGCGATCCCGACTGCGACTCTTCTAATCGTCGATTAGATCAAATCAGACAAACTCACCCATTGGACACAATCTGCGATACTATCAGCGACAATTCGACATCACAAAATAAAAGGTACAGTTACCTGTCGGAACACACGCAAGCATCCGACAAGGAAGAAGTGGAAGAGCTCAGAAGTCTGGTGCAGTCCATTCTAAGGTCTGAACACGGAGATAGCAACCCGGTGTCGCGGTCCAACTCCACCAAAATTCAGGTGACTGATTCTGAAAATCACTCAGGCACGGACGAACAACCTTTCACCCTACGATGGCCTCATTCGGACAGTCAGTCGACGTGGATTAACAAGTCATTTCTGAACGTAGCCTCGGAAATGGATATGACAGAATCCGACGACGCGGGATATCTAAGCCCGCTTTCTACACTCAGAAGTCGAAACAAAGAAAAAGCGCAAGAAGAAGAAGATATATTCGGAGAGTTTCAAATACGAAATCATGAATCGACAGACACTAAAAATAAAAGACTATCTTCACGCACGAGACGTGGGACAAAGTTATCGTCTAGCAAAATCTCTGACGCAGAGAACGACTACCGAGATTGCTACGCGTCTTCCGAATCGGACGAGAGATACGATTCAATTCCGAGAGTACCGAGAAAGCCTCAACGCAGACGCCAGAAATCTACGAACGACGACGAATCGACAATCTACATGTCAATAATAGACACGGACGATACGCCGATTGAAGATGACTGTAAAAAGAAGCGAAAAACCAGCAAGACGAAGCCTAATAATCTCGAAAGTGATAGACAAGAAGCCGCATTCCATACTCGAGAAAGAGAAGTTTACATTAATGCGCGTATAAGCGACGAGGAGAACTGCTACGAAGAGATTATGTCCCGACAGAACTCGATAGACGACCAACTTCAAACTCGCGTGAAGCAGCCTTCCAAGTCAAAACGCGTACAGCGAGAGAATTATTACCAGGAAGTAACAAAGGTGCGACCTGACAAGAAGCCGAGGAGAAACAAGTCGAAGTTTTTTAGCAGTCTCGACCGTTCGAAGAATTGTAAACGCTGTCACAAAGCGTGATGTGGATGATGACTGCACAAGAAGGGACTTTGCATTATCGTGAACACTTCCTATTTATTACTTCGCTATGCCGGCGCGCTCACCGAATTCCATGTCATATGAAATAATTTTTCCTAATTTGATTCGTACTGCTTGGCGTATCGTCAATGTTCTATGATAATCCGGCCTCTATAAAGTTTATCTGTTTGGAACGATGTCATTTGTCTGAGTAAAGCGCGGACGGCGTAGGTTGAACTCAGAATCGAGGATGTCGGGAAAATGCTATCCCGACCGATGATAGCCTATTTTTCGCAACATAACTATCATCGTTGTTTTGATATTGATGGCGTTTCAACTGCATTGGTCGACTGTTCACTTTACACCAGGCCGATATTATTTATTTGGACTCCTGATCTACTAGCCCACATTCATTGAAGGCTTTTAGACAATGCTAACGTTAATCAGATGGCGAAGAGGAGCCTCGATAAACTTACACACTTTGGTCTGAATTCTAGAGTCAGATTGGAAATCCATACAGTTGAGGCAGCTGTTGAATGTACCACTGCGCTATCTCACAATATAGTAACTTGATAATTTGTATAGTCATGCTTAGAAGATGCGGACATTTGAACTCCCGAGAAGAGCTAGTGTCACTTGTTACCAAAGCAGTATACCTAATACAAAATCAAATCAATGCTGCCACTTACCTACGCATATCAAGTACTCTCCGACTACTCGTCCTTCGTTTCCAGGGCACACATGACAGTACGTTTGGCCGTCGCTGTCCTGGTAGGTTCCTAGTGGACAGGGCTGGCACGGTGCAAATCCAGTCAACGAGACATATCCTGGCTTACATAGCTCTGATCGGAAATACAAAATATCCTTGTAAGTATAGCGGGATATTTACGTAATATGAATATACGACCATCGCACACGAACCTCCGCAATCATCAAGCGAGTCAGCAGCTATCCCAATCGTTCCATTTCCAGGAGGGCAAAGGGTACAAACTTTAGCCCCTTTCGTGTCCGCGAAACTGCCGACAGCACATGCCTTGCAATCCGCCAGGCCGGTTTCAGACATGTACCCGGGAGCACACAATGCTGCGGGCAAAATTCAAAGGTTAATATTATGAATAAGATCACATCATCAATGTACCAGTTGAATCGCACTGACAAAAGAGTGTGGTAGTCGATTCTTACCAGTCGCATTTGCTTACAACGTCGTATCAATTCAAACCATCGTAATTTAACTCTTCTACATCAAGTTTGTTTGTTTTGGGGTATTCATGGTGTTTGTCGACTACTATGGTCCTTTACATCGGGCCAATTTTCTTTATTTTCATTCCGTAGCTGCCGACTCGTAGCAGTGCCCACTTTTAGGCTCTTTATAAGACACCGCTTACACGAATGAAATGGCGGGGAGAAGCCTCGGTAAGCCTCCAACAGTTAATGAGGAATTTTAGAGTCGACCTCGGTCGGACTCAAGCCGCCACCCATTGGTGTTGCAGCTGCGGATTATAGCACTACGCTATCTCGCCACTAATAGCCTACATCAAGTAATGATATAGCGAAAAGAGTTGAAAAGATGGCTTGAATTTACGTGATATGGAAACTATGTTTCGACTATAATAGCATGGTTGACGACGGATTTGGACAACTAGATGATTTGGAGCGAAATGCCGGTAATAAATTTGTATTAATATTGTGAAATGTTTCTATGCTCAAATTTTAATTGGAATCTAACTTTTGATTTTCCTGAAAATACTACAGCAGAACTGTATCGTGCCAGAGGAACCAAGCTTGATGTACAGACATTTGCCATTCTTATGCTTATGAGTACGACTATTTTTTTACATGTCAAAAAAAGTCAAGATTAGGTTAATATTGTAGCTTTAGGTCAAAAAATGTCAAAATTGTAAACAAAGTCAAATTTTTTTCACAACCTGCATTTTCGTTCTATCGTAGATTTTGCACTGTCGGAGAACTTATCATTCAACATTTTACAGCTTGTAGCCTACTTTATAGGCCTACCGTTGTAGACGGCCCATTGTCTGCTGATTGTGAATCGTAAACATTCAAAAAACGAATAGGTTGACATGGCGTTATGCTCAACGTACCGCAATATCCAAACTGAAGCAAGACTGCGTGGGCATTGCATGGTTCTTATGGTTCAGAAATATCATTATGAAAAATTGTGATGTAGACACAATTTTCAGAATGAAGCAGCAAGGTGTGTCGCAAGCAGTGTACGCACGCACAACTTCACTGTTGTCAGCCAACAACTGCTGCTGTTGAACGTTCTTTCTCCATTCTTGGCAAGCTACTAAGTAAGGACAGACACTTTCCACCCGAGAATGTAGGAAAGTATCTTTTGTTGTAGTACAATAGATTTTAATTATTTCTACCATATTACGTGATGTAACTACTGAAATTCTTCACAGGGCCAAATTTCATTGAAATCAAGTATATTTTATGACAAAATTTGTCAGTGTTTGAGTTAAAAAAAAATTACGGGCCGAACTACTTCGTAAGGACAGACAGTTGAACCAGAAATGATGATAAGTAGTACAATTCCAACATTATGTGGGAAAACACCTGATTTGCATACGTTAGGATAAAATATGGTCAATAATAAGCTTTTAAGGTCAAATAATGTCAAAGTTTTGATATTTTAGGTCAAAATCTTTCGTTTTTAAGATAAAAAAACTTGGCCTACTGTGATTTGATATAAACCGAACTTCATTGTTGTTGTATTTCTTTTACTTCGCAATTTATTTCATGTTTTTGTGAGTTAAGTAATTCCAATTATAATCTAATGCTAAAAATTACATAGGCATCTTACTCTAGTCGACAGTGGTGTCGGTGCATGTAGCCTACCGGTACATGGTATAACACGGATCTACAAACGTGGAGACTCAATGAGGTATTCGAATGTATCGCATATATACGAATCCAATATCACAAAATTAATTTGGTCGGTAAAAATGAAATTAACGAACAATGCAGATTCGGGTAAGAGAACTAATTCGAAGCTCTCTCGTAGCTATAGGCGTTTCTTTTGAAGTACCCGGAACCACAACTTATGATTGAGTGTAAATTTACGGTATTACATCTAACTCTACCTCAGTAGGTTCAACGACTTCTTTCATCATCTCTGGTCATCTTCCTATATATCACAGTGTTGATTGTAACCGAAATTGCATCAATAATAACTAGGGCAAGTTTTTGCAATTTTACAACTTTTTTAATAGCTTCCTAAGTACTCAGAAGTTATTAGTGAAGTGTAGTGTTTTAAGCTGTTTGAAAGAATCTTATTTCGAAAGTTTTTGCAACTTATCTCCATTTTTTCATGCAACTTTTACAGATTTTTCGATTTTTCATAGAGCTTTTTGCAACTTTTTGCATGTTTCTAACTTTTTACTGGAAATATTTGGAAGTCTATGTAAATAGATCCCTTGATAATTTTACTGTCGTTCAAATTTGAGGTCCTATCTGATTTGATGTACTTTGAGGCTAGACCGCCGAAAATTATATTTGCGCAGGGTCAATTTTGTCATGGTATTGAGTTGAGTTTTGCTATAGTGCCTTGGATACAGATCGATTCGAGTATCTCATGCCCTAATGATTTCGCGGAACTTTTCCAAAAAATGCAAATGTTTCGTGCAACAGTTGTGAAAAATAAATGGAACTTTCCACGGATTTGACTAACAAAAACTTGCCCTGGTAATACCTATTCACACTATATTAAAATTCCAAACCTATCATACAAGCATCCGACATACCTAGACATTCTTCCACACCTCTGGCGTGAGGATCAACGTTGGAAGTGCCAGATGGACAGGGCTGACAGCTGAGTTGCGCTTCCAAATCTTGATAATAGCCAATGGGACAACTCTCGCATTTCCCAGATAGCACGTTGTAGAATGTACCGACAGGACAGTTAACTGTATAAATGCATATAGATTATTCCCATGAATAGGTATGAATATCGCAAAAATTCTTAGACATAAAGGCACAACAAAGTATTGCAATTGATTGACCATTGAAGGTCGCATTCAAACTGGATGCAACTCTGTTTGCGACATAGCTTGCAGTCTCAGTTGCAGTGTGAATCCCGCACAAATATTTAAATCGAAACATTTCAATTCAACAAAGAATATACATAGCCACATGAAAACGGAATCATTCAATTTTTTTGTTCTGACAACATCGGCTCTATCAGCTCTTCACAGTAAATGCATAGGTCGCAAATAAGTGTATTTGCCGAATTTCCACCGTATAGGGTAGGGTGGAAATCATGCCGTCGGCACTTTCCAGTACCAAATTTGCTTTCACACTCAGTCCAATTGGCGGAACCTAGTTGAATACAACAATTCTTATTGAGATATTCCCCATGTTTGGGTTATGTGAAACCCCTTGACGTGATATGCGAAAACAGAAGCCATCCCTGGGACAAATCTCAATAGGAAATAACGCTTTTAACGATTAAAATCGGTTTGAAAGCAAAATTTTGTACCATAACGTGCCGTTTACCTCATTTGCATCGGAATATAGGATATTCCTACACAATGGGAGAGGAAATGAACAACGAATCATTGCACTTGAAAATTTAATTCTGGACATCCGTTTCCAACGATTCGAAATAGAACGCAAATTCAATGTGAGCAATTGCGGAAATCAAAAGAGTAAGACTCACCGCAGAAGGCGCGATCCTTGTACATTGTTCCTACCGGACAAATCAGCTCATCTTGGCTACTTGAGTACGAGTCGCTATCAAGTGTTAGATCGGGCGCGTCCGTAGCATTGAGCCACTCGCCGTCTACGAAACTGAAATAGAGTTGAAATAAAATAGCCAATAAACCTCATTGGCGATGCCGATTTTTTAAGTGAAGATTCTGAATGTTAGTATAACCACTGAAGGAAAACCCTGATGAGTGTCACCTCTAAAAGCTTCAGGTGATATAATATCAATATATTATTCAAATGCAATATGAGGTTCTGTACTCCTTAGGCGATTAATACATATACCAAATGCCGAATTCACCAAGTATCCCATCCCAATTCACGCTAAAAAATACCGGTAACAATCAGCAAAACATTCATTGATACAATATTATTGTATCGCATTCCTAATAATAGTAGTTAATATATTTCTAATGCCAATTTCATGTGGTCTCGAATTCAACATCCCAAATTCACTGACATGGCAACCTATAAAATCACTCTTTTTGCGACTAAGCAGTTGTAACTGTGAATACATACTAGAAAGCTAGCATTGGCAGGTTCACTGGTGTTCTATTCGGAATAATGTGCGAACACTGTACCAATAGGATGACCAGTCACGCCTTTCCACCGACAAATGTCATATTTTTAGCAGCCCTGCACACGGTATGTAAGTATAAACCCAGTACACACCTGTGACTCCTTACGAACAACTCTTCTATTTCGACATTCCGAATGAATTCCACCATTCTCGTGTGTCGACTTCTATCCCGAGCGTCGTTTGTGCCTTCCAGTGGGACTTCAGCTACGTAAACGGAATATTCCGAATCAAATCATTTTATATGTTCACTTCGGCTTACCACATACGTATGCTACTGACAAACTATATACAAAACGTTAAATTTCTAGATAATAACAATGGAGTCGCGTGTAAACTGAGGTACATCCTGGTACGACAATCAAGGAAAATAAGATAAAAATGAACCAACCACAGGAATACCCATGCAATTGGAATATGATTTCGTGTACGATCCCTAAAAGCCGCACGAGGTATGTATGGACACCGGACAATATTCCTTATCACTTAATATCTCCTATGTGCTCGGATGTAAAGTTGCAATTACGTACACCTGATGCAGCGTTTAAAAAGATTGAACATGTATCTATGTCCGCCTTTTCGCGTTTACATTGTAAACATATAAAATTGCAGATTGTAGAGGCATTTGTTATCGCGCATTGGACGCAAAGCAAGTTGACGGGACTTGGTGATACGAAATCCACTTAATTTCACGCTTGTATTAGTCGGTGGAAATGAATCGGCGAAATACACAAACACGATTTGACATGACATCATACGCCTGGTCGGGTAAATTTTCGAGAAACGCCATGGCGGTGCTTACAGACATGTCTTTCAGTAACAGTATAAATTTTGCTGTATCCGTTTTGAATGAAGGCTGTAAAATTGCAAAGCGTAGCATGCAACTCGTAAAGAAAGGAAAAATGTTGCGACGAATGAACCAGATGATCAGATCGTCAGTCTTAAACATTCCGTGTCTTTTTGGCATTTGGGAAATCAGAACATGCCCGAAATAGTTTTATAAATGTAGATTTTACCAAGATTGTTTATTCGTTCATTCATTCATTCAAGCATCACCAGAAATTACAAAGAGGCTGTTTCAAGCGAAAAAACAACACAGAGCAAACGAATTAACTATAAGGGGACCATGAAAAAAAAATCTTAAGCTCGAGGCCGAGTAATTGAATTGTGGATTTAAGGCTAATCTATGAATGGGCCATTCCAAGGATTATAATGAGGATTGCAGATGGTAGTCAGATTTTCGGTGGTAATCAGCAGATTTTGGAATCCAAACACGAGAGCTCTAATAAGTGGAATTGGCACACATTTTGTTCGTGTTTATTTTTGGCACTGAATGGATGTTGCGCGTTTAGTGGTTTCTGTTTGATCGGAAGGGCCAAAATGAAACGTTTTATAAGATTAATCCGAGGCTGCAAGTTCTGATTTATGACGCTGCCGAAGATTCCTAGATGAAAATCCGAAAATGCAAAAATCAAGCTGTTTTGGACATTTTTGGCGTATGACAAAATAGCAAATAGCTGCTTGTTGGTCAAAAGAGAGAGGTATAGTAGTATTTCGTACCTCCAATTGTCAAATGAACTTGTACGTTATCCTGTGTAGCTGTGTTTCCGCCCTCGAAATCGAGTATTTCGTCGGGAATGATGTCACCAATTATGTCCCGCGCGACTTCCTGTATCGCATTGGCGACGCCCGGGTAATCGGGGACCCTTTCCGCCCCATCGAAGGTGTAACCCACGTCCGCATCTAACGTGTCTGGGAGTGGGGGAATTGGCTCATCCCCGACCGGATAGTTGGCACTGAAATAGAGGAAAACATATACCATCACGGGTTGATATGGGTAAGTCTGACACATATCCCATTGGAATGAAACTTTAATATCGGCAATTAGATGGAGGTGGTTAAGTTTCTAACGAAGTTACTCATTAAAATAACAAGTTACACCGATTGACGTGGTTATTTGTCCATTTAATTCCATATCATCTGATTTGACGACAGTGGTTACAAACCCATCAATTCACTTAGCCAAGTCTCAGGGGATCGCTGAAGTTCAAGAGACGCACTTATCTCATGCATATGGTTCGTGATGCCACGCGTGTCTCACCCATCATTAGCTGCAAGCTATTTATTTGTGACGATCAGTCAGCGCATGGTGACTGTTGTGGCGTACGCAGGGGAAGTTGGAGTTCTAAATCGAAATCCTTTCCTCTTGAAGTGCTGATTCCATTTCCAAGCAGTGTTGGGTACAAGTCACTACCTTTGAGTCACAATTCATCTCGAGTCATTCCACGTTTTGACTCGAGTCAAGTCGAGTCACTCGGTTTTTGGAGGTGACTCGAGTGAAATCAAGTCAAGTCACGTATCAAGTCACAATTCAAGTCAAATTAAATTTTCGAAGCATGAGGTTGATTCAAAGTCAGTACATGTTGTTGTATGTTCGAAACAAAGATTGATTCGACATCAAATAATGAAGATAAAGTTGAAAAGACTGGCAACAGGTCACACTACAGACTGTAATCATCAGACAAAATAGAGGATCGAATACGTATACTCGAGTAGTTGAAACAAATTAATATGACATGATGCAATGCAGTGAATGCACTACCCATATGCACGTCCGTGATATACAATTAACTATGTCAGTCTACACCTGTTGAAGAGTAATATAAACGCATAAACTATCTTCGTTAGATTTAAATCATACAAGAGGGTTCGTTCAGGTGATAACTGAGCATTCTACAGAGAAGAGATACATTGCCATTAGATTAGTAATTTAGTATACAACTAGAACGAAGCGTTAGCTGAAAGCTATGACCGTTTCGTTTGCGAGTAATCTACTTGTGATGTAACAATAGAGGATCAGTATAATTTGATGATTGGTACGTCACACTGGCGTTTCGCGAGCAATCGGAACATAGGATACAGCGATTAAGTCGGCCCTGATTACTTCATGACTTGAAATACTCGTAAATTTTGTTCAGAGTCAGTAGTCAATGCACATTTCTCAAACGCCGAGTCAAGCCAAGTCGAGTCATTTTGACAAGGTGACTCGAGTAAAGTAAAGTCATACGTAAATGTTGACTCGAGTCAGCATAACACCGTCTCCAACACTCATCAGCTCATTTGTATTTAAAGGGGCACTGCGCTCTAACAATGATGTTGTCTAAAATTGAAACGCAGATCAAAAAAAAATTTGACCGCAGCCATTTTCTTCAGAAAGGCACCGTAATGGAACTGAAGTTAAAGGAATTTTGTATAAGCCCAACTGAGACAGCTGCGCGTCATCGTTTCTTGACCTGGCGCGATATATTCACCGTCGCATTTGCTCGACGCGACCTCCATATTGTAGCTCAGTTTGCTCCCACATGATACAACAGCACGGACTCTCAATGGGACTTGCAGCATATATGCATAATCACCATACTGTCGAGACGCTGCTGTACACTACCGGTATTCTGCTGTGCCAATGCCGTCTGATCGAATGTGGAATTAGTGTGGATGTATAATTTGGATATTACGAATGCACAATTCACAAAAATCATATAACAAAAGTGGTGCCGATTGAGCCTCATTATTATTAATGTAAAATGATAGCATTTTTCTGATGCATACGGTAAAGTACTGCGACAATATACATTGGCCAAGAACGTATTCGATGGCTGTGACTTCATTAGGATAATTCCCTGTAGAGCCCAGCTCTTTCTAATATTTATAGGGAATTTGAATGTGTCCTTGAGGAGAATTTTCATTGTTCAATCTTGGCTATCATAAGACATAAGACATTAGCATAAGACATTAGCATAGCACAACGCAGTAACAGTAGCGTACAACGGAGCCTCGACCAGTATGGTGATTATACTGATTATACAAATATATACATATCTTGCAAGTGGCATTGAGAGTCCGTGCTGTTGTAGCCTATCATATGGATTGTGGATAAGTGAGTGACACATCATATGTTTCCGCGTACAACATAAAGAAATGAAGCTGCCGATCAGATTGTGCGCTAAAACAACTGAGGAACTGACGTACGCGGCTGACTTACTCTGCATAAGAAGCGTCGGCGTCGTAGTAAGCTGCTTCTTCGGACCTAAAGGTACAGTGTTTAACCAGATTGTTTGCGTATAGCGCTAAGAGTCCAAGTTACCTTTTTATCCGTTTTCCTTTTACCAACCGCAGTGACCTTTTCCTTCTTTTGCGCTCTGTCAAGAAACGGACACTATAGGCTACTACGCGTAAAAATTAGCTATGGAAACACAACCCACACCACGTTAACAGTCACGCTACAGTCCAAACCCTGAATATTACTGTATGATCGTCTCACTGTCGGATCGAAATAATTTCAATCAGGGAATAAGGCTACGGAATCGAGTATGTAGATTCGAGACCAATACCGATAAAACTGATTACAAGTACCTTCACCGATAACCCCGACACATTCGGCCGTTACTAAAAAAAGACATCTACCTTAAGATACATTTCCAAAACTTTAGAGCATTTATTTGAACAGCTTTACAGTCATTGCTATATGACTCTACGTGAAATAAACTAGAAAGCTGCATCTAGACACCTGCCAGCTATAAGAAATATATCAATATATGCCCAGTACGGTTGTTAAAAATATATATATTTTTTTCAAATTCTCGCGGCTATTTGATAAAATTGTGTAGTTTGCTGAAAAAACGTTGACACCAAGTTCAGTGAGTACTGAGTAGAAGTGAAGCTATAGTAGAGTTTAAAATTATCGAATGTACTATAAAAAAAAATTAAAATTTAAAAAAAATTTAAAATTTTTAAGTCTCCCACATGAAATTGTCAAGTTGTCCAACCGGTGGAAGCGGATCTTGGAGTTGAGTAAATGGTATTTATGTGGATAATCCAAGATTTATTAATGAAAAACTCAAATAACTTTTCTGCTACGACTTGGGATTGAGTCAAATTTGTTTTGCACTGTCATTTTGAACAACTTAACAATTCCGTGAATTATTTAGCAAAATTTGAACTTTTTTTAACGAATTCAAATTTTTTTAACTCTAATCGCTTCACTTCTACCAGTTGGAATTGGGCCAAATTTAGTGTGAAACGTTTTTGTTTTAGCGAACTTAACCATTTTATCAGATGACCGCGAAAATTGGAAAATAATAGTTATTTGTGAGCAACCCTAATGCCCCGTCTAATCGATATTGTGATTATACGATACCCTACCATGTTGTGACGTCACGAAAATTGCCGACATTTTTAGATAAAATGACCGATACCGATATTTCAATCAAAGCATGATATCGACTCGACATTTTTGGCAAACCGATAATAATTATCGGTCTGGCTCTTATATACACTTGCTTATGGATCGAATTCAAAAATAGATCGGTTGAGAATTTAGTTTGAAGATGAATAAAAACTAAGTGTTGTGCAAAATATAGTACGTTAGCGATTCGATTTCGAGTCAAGTATAGTAACTGAGAC
>ATSW01029203.1:0-10668 GCA_000444245.1 Botryllus schlosseri
GAAATCAAATGCACTATGCAGTGACTATTCAAGGAGCGGTCATGCAATGATGGCAGATAAATCCAGCAAATCGGTGATGGATCAGAGCATGCCTTGCAGTAATTCTGGAGGATTCGGAAAACCAACGCATTTAGGTGGAACTGCCTTTGGGGATGAAAGATTTTCTGGGAAATCAATGTCTGAAATTGGCCATAGAAGAAATACTTCATTTGTTAACAAATCGGATATACCTGCCTCTGGCAATAAGGCTGTGATGCCCACGAGCTCGTACCCGACTTGTAAATCAATTTGCGTTCCATTAGCTGATAATTCTAAGGTGAGCATTTTCATTCACAGTCACTTTACACATTGAATGGTGAAAAGTTGGAATGAAGTTGTATAATGACAGTGATTTTTGTCAAGTTTCACATATAGGCGAATTGATACGGTAAGTGTGTTTATGTGCACTGTGCAGTCAGATAATGTTTTAGGACTGGTGCCGATAAATCTCAATCATGTAGATTCCCAACAGATAGGCTATATTAGTCGCATTCCAACCACTTCCAAGTAATTTGAGCAATTCCGTGAGGGCTTTGATGTATTTTGGTATTTGTATTGAAATTTTTGTGTTCATGTGTCAGATACAGTTTATAGTATTCTTTAGTACCATGTTTTTCTTCCGTTCAATTTACTGTTATACCATGCTCGCTGTCCCCCACTATGACTTGTTACTTGATTCCAATGACCTTGAAACCTCAACTTCAATAGCACAAGTTTATTAGAATAACTAGTGAAAAATCACTATATAAGATGGAAGAAACGCCCAGGAAACATTTCAACATCGAATTTAGGGATATCCTGAGTCTAGATCCCTGTATTGAATGCAAGTTTAAGGTTTAACCTTCTGGCAATATCCCTGTCATTTGGTCAATAGCAAAATCTTTGTCTAAAATAGCCTGTGATTTATATTCGTTCAGCTGCTATGCATTACTCAAGGTGGGAGGTGTTATTTGGTAATAATATGTTCGTGAGGTAACGCAGTCAAGGAGTAAGGATGAGGCTGAAGAAATATAATATTACAGTCCTGTTTAATATACCTTATCTAAATCCGAGTCCTGCAGAAGTTGTCTTTATCTGTTAATAAATCTTTGAACGATTGATCTTTAGATATGAAAACATGATAAGAGGTTTATTGGATTCAGTAGATTAAATGCTCGATAGAGAGGTAGCAGTCAATTGACAGAAATCCACAGTACCCGGCATTTATGCCTCAAGTATACTGGGATTTTCGATCGCAGCGTGTGGGACATAATTAATATTCCTATATCCCGCTCTAACATGTCATCGGGTGTGTTGGCGGTAACTCGGAGATCAAAAGTGTCTGTAATAGGTCAAATCAATATGAAAAATAATCAAAGACACACTCAGCGAGAATTGGAAGTATAAGGAAGTTATTACCTCAGCCGCATGATCTAATGAAAGGGCAATATTCGCGATAAAAGGGGGACTGTCACAACGTTTACCGATTGTGGGATTGTACACTATTAACGTACAGATACTGCTGACGTATAAGCGCTTATTTACTGATTTCTAGCTGCGTTTATCCGGCGCCCGACCATCCACGTATGTCTGGCAACTGGTCAGGTATCAAAAGTACCTTGTGCGCTATCCCGGTAGCTTTTTAGGTGGCAACGGCGCTTCAACTGCTGAGGCCTTTACGTGCTAGATTCATTTTGATTGAACCAGCCACGGCTTAATAGCGCGATATCCGCTTTGCATAAGCAATTCCGTTTCCCGCTAATCTGGAATAATTCGTTCGACACAAGGGGCCGACGGTTTGCCAGTTCGGTAATCGCGTTAACAGTGTGTCAGCACCGTATTGATTTTCGTGAAAAAGTTATTTGCATTTTAACGGTGGGGAATCCGATTTATGATTCGACTTGTTTTTCCGAATCGCTTGTCCACATATATTTTGCAATTTCTGATCATGTAATATGCGTGTAGTCGTCAAAATGTACTATTGCAGACGTGTAAAAACTACTGGATTTTCAATATTCGCAACTAGAACTAACGACCTTTAGAAATCCCCAACTAACTAACTAAAATACAACTAATAACTGAAAATACGAATTATTGGATTGCAAGTGAGCTTAGAAGTATTGAATATAGAATCGGTATTTCAAAAGGACGTGACTTCGAGTAGAAATTGGAGGGGTTTCGACCCCCTAAACCCACCCCTGGCTGCGCCGCGGAGTAGTGATGATTCTGAGCTAGCAATGGATTCAAGAACATCACACAGCAGAGCGCCGTTATCACGATTCACGCTAAACGACATGTATTTTCAAGTTGTTATACAACAATTTTTCAAGTGTGCAACTAGAACTACTCAAAATTAGTAGATAGTTGACCGGCAACTAGGTTGGTAGTTTGTACGAGTATGCGTAGTTTTGTGTGCAATATCGCTTTAAAGTTGAAATGTTTTTCCACGCGCCGCCGTGCGAAGGCGGATGAAACATGTATTAGGATAATGTTCTAAAGAAAATAATCTCATTCCGCCAGGGATATATAGAACTCTATATATCCCTGCATTCCGCACACCAACTTCCTTGTATCGTTCTCTGATGGCCTGCCAAAAGCACAGTTTCCGCTTTCTTTAATCACACTTTTAATCGCGAACATATCGCTGCGTAGAGTGTAAAATTAGCCGAAGTTTCGGCAATCGCCCAGGCGATCACGTTTTATTCTTTCATAAAGCCGAAGTTGCAGTGGTGTAATCTAATATCATCCGACTTCTCAAGTGTGTGCTGACCAGCGGCGTTTTGTATTAGCGACCTGTATTTTGGTGTGACTAGTTTCGAAATTCTACCTTCGTCGCGCTCGCCGTGTGTATACCGATTTCGGTAATTAAGTTATACTGAAATGTAATACCCGAACCGATTCTGTGTGACGCTAGTCACCGAAGATATAATCTCGATGAGCATCGGGTTTTTCGGTCAGTTCCTCTGACGCACTCGCGTATAGGTGCCATCGTCGATAAGCGTCAGCTTAAACCGCGCGAAGACGTTGAGCCGAAAATCACGAAAAGTCAACAGTGTTGTTATGCCAGCTCGCGTTATTATGATATGGTGGCGATATTTCGCCTTATCTCTCGCTGTATACCGAATATTCCACGGGAAGCTTACGACAAATTTACAGTGTTTTGCATATCTGGAATCGCTTGTTTGCAGATAAGTGCCTGTTTTGCGTTCGTCAGGTATTCGGCGGCCGTCGAATTGAATCGTTTCGAGAAGAGGTGTGAGTTAGATGCGAAGCTTTACGGAATTTAGCATCTTTTCTTATGTTATTTTGAACGCGTGTCGGTATTCGGTGAAAATTAATTCACACGCGTCTCGTGATGTTAAAAATTTTCGTCTGTAAATATTCCATAACTGTAAATTTACAATTTGATAAAAAATCATCTGACAAAAAGAATCTCGCCTGTATTCTAATCTTTAATGTAACTCCCGAATTAGGTTTTTCGCAGAAACGTGCACTCCCGTATGCATATTGCATATATTCAAATTCCAAGTCACTGCAGTCCTTCCGCGATCTTTTCCGTATGTTGAGCAAATCGGGTGTTCCAACGGTGCTCTAGTCCAGCGAGACCGCTAATGATTACGCATGTATGTATATATGCGATTTTTGATATGCAATGTTCCGTCCAATTCTCAACTCGTTGCTGATGAATATTAGCCGAAAATATTCGGGTTCATTTCAATATGAATACACTATCCAATATAGTTATAAGTGACGATAACTTATCGTAGGTCCCGGTTATAACTTCGGTAATAATTCGAAATGTGCTTTGCTTGCGAGTAAGCTACAATATGTCCTGAACGTTTAATCTGTCATATTGGTTCATATGTACTGGCTGTTATCAAAATGGGTCCCGCGAATCAATATTACAGGTCCGGTTAGCACCACGCAACCACGGAAAGTTTTCTGCAACAAACTTCCGACTCGCCTGAGTTGACGAAGTACGATGATGATTGAAAATTCGGCCGTGTATATATCGCTGTACTTAAGCGGATCTAAAAATATAGTTGACAAACCAAATGCGGCTAGCAGACGCCTATTTCCGTTGTCTTTCGTTTCCCTGGATTAGATGACGAACGGCCTCATTTTTACCTTCACGACATCGTATTTTGAACAGCTCGTTCGCCAAAATTTCAATGTAAAGATTAGTCGAATGAGAACCGCGCGCATACGGGCGCCGTTCCAGCGCTGATTTTTGAATGGTGATTCTAGGATTTCTAGCGTTTACGCTTTTTCTCGCCTCATTGTTTGTGGACCGCGAGAGATTGCAATAATCGTAAGCGGATCATTGTGCAAATTTCTGGAAAACAGCATCGAGCCCCTCCGATAATTTGCAAAGCGCGCCCACCAATTAGATACCAGGCCTTGCAATCGCTGTGGAAAATCGCACGCGCTTGTGCAAAGTGCACCCTTCGATTTTACGCAGATTTTCGTGTGGTGATCAAATTTATTGAGTATCAGAAATTCCGAACTTATTACATCTAAGGTATGGGTCTTAGTTTTGTCGGTTGCGCTGCGCAGATTTTTGAGGCTTGGCGGATGCCTAAAGGCTCAGGGTAGATCGTATCCTCTGAAGGCCGATTGATTGTAAAATCGTAGTTGACAGTTTGTCGGGCCGTATCAGAAACTTTAGCCGTGCGTTCTCGATCAGTATTGTGACGATCGGCCGTAGATATTTGCTCGCAAAACTGCCTATTTCAATAATGAATCACCCTCTTTAAACACTACAGTCGTTGAATGGTGTTTCACTCCAATTAGGGAGGTAAATGCCTGCCTCGTCAGAACTGCCATTTTGGCTCGGGCGCGTCGAGATTATGAATTGAAATGTTTTGCTTGGCGCACCTATGGACGAAGTTGGTCATGGCACGTAGGCCGATTTTTTCAGATTTTATACGGTGGATCAGGAGTTAGTATGTTTGTTCCGTGGTCAACCATGGCTGTGTTTGTGTATTTACGCGCGGGCTTGTGTGTATTTTGAATACGTCGTTTTGTCGCTACTCGTCGGTGACGTCAGAAATTTCAAAGAATACCGTATCCGACTTCTGGAAACCACATCGATAGGGTGAAACATTGATTGCATACAATTGCCGGTCAGTGTCGAGTAATGGTTTTACAAGGACTTGTTACATCGCATTTGTGTGTTTTGTGAGTATGTGGCCGGGTTTTATAAACTGTCATGCACATGCGCAGCGTCACTATGCGCGAGTTGCTGTTTCTAGCCAGAGCACCAAAAATGAGTTATCAGAATTAGACCCCGAACTATATTACAATTTTGGACCTATACTGGTAAGCGGTAATACCGATGTAACAGATTCTTGTTGCCGATCTTTTCGACCGATATCAAATTGTAATATTTTTCCAGACATGGAGTAATCTTGAATTGCAGTCGTTATCGATTACCGCGATTACAGCATTTCAAGTAATCGTTATCGACTATATTTGAGAGAATCCAAAGTAATCGTAATCGATTATTTAGGATAAATATCATCGATTGCTATGTAAAAGAATGATAACTCACTTTTTAGTTTAGCCAGGACTAATGACATCAACTGAACAAAGAATAGCGGGATGTATGGTGATTCTCACACCAGAAATGTCGGATTTGTTAACCTCGCTGCTTATTAATTACTATTACATAACAAGCAATAGCATAGCTAAGCTCATCAGTGTCGTCATAACGAATTATCCACTCGCATTATTGCGCAGTGCGAATATAGCGCTCTGCCGTGTTCTGATCACCAATTGGCGCAACTAGCTTGCAGAAGGAGAATGACTATCATCCCTGCTTCGATTCTAGTAGCTGTTATTTATATTTATACATTTCGGAACACAATTTTAATTAGTCATTGATATTTATGCTTGTCAGGCAGACGCAGTTTGAACGTTTCTGCCAGGCGATGAGTTTCTGAATCGTACTAATATTACGATTAAAGATTCAAATGTTCTGTACATGACAAAAACTCATGGATCATTAGATCTCAGTGATCGTATGTATAACTGAGATGTTCTTTAGCGCTATTTGTAACGGCGACTCGCAAGTCAAATATTCGTATTACGTGGATCATAGGTATATATTTGAGTGTTTTTTACTAGTAGAAGCAGAATTTTACATTATGGCAGGATTTCCTGTCCATTTCGTCCTATTCTTCCATCAGTTCCATGATCGTACTTGATGCGGACACCAATCGTTATTCGCCATTCTCTACTCTTGAATTTGAATCAAGCGTCAGAAACCCACGTAATTTTATATTACGTTAGAATATGTACGAGGTAGAACGGAAATTGGCAGAGACGATTAATCGTCAGCAATAAAGTTACATAATGGATATATTGTGACGTAAAAAGCAAATAACGTCACAATTATCACACTGGCGCCGTTCCATTTTCATATTAGCCCTTGGGAATCGTAGCCAACTTCAAGTAGAATCGATGGCGCTGCGATGCTTACGTTAGAATTGACCCACATTCGAAATTGTGCCGACCACTTCGCTAATCGCTATACATTACGCCTAGAGATCAGAAGTTGGCAACAGTCTTGAGCTGTTTGCGATTACTTTAACGTCGCTGTCAGAGTCTTCTAGTTATAGCCGAAGCGCTATTACCGGACTAAACCGATTGGATGTCGCGGAGTATTTGTGCGAGCTTCTTTACCTTTCCGAATGCTGATTTGATCCAGTAGGTCATATCGTTCGATTAACGTGACGTAAAACGTGGCCGCGAGTGTACCCTAGGCCTGGCTAGGATTGTTGTAAAGTCGTTGCGGTCTGACGTCACCGTGTATGAGATCAGGGAAGATTACAGGGCGCATATTACGTGTATCGGGAGATCGTGCGGAGCTGCAGTTATAGAAAAAGAACGCCGAAATGATGATCGCCGAGTGTTATTTTCTGTAATGTGTCGTTGTGACTCATCGTACGCTTCTTTTTCGGTAGTAACAGTAGCCAGGATTGTTCAAAACTTCAATATACAATTGAATAATATATTCATATTGAAATATACCCGAATATTTTCGGCTGACACTCATCAGCAAATAGCAGAGAATTGGAAAGAACATTGTACATCAACAATCGTACCAATATATCGTTGGGTCGCTAACAGTTTATACTTGTTAGAAATACACGGGAAATACACAGGCCATGGACGTTCCGGATCGTAGGTTCCACCCTGCTGACTACGCTACGCGACTGATGAGTATTCCGCGTAGGAAGTTATTTTTGGCGCTGACAAGAACAACCTGTGAACTGCTACCGCGATTCCATCATAATTTGTTCACTATGTTTCGATTTCCCTAATGTGAAGCTCAAAGGGGACTCGTTACTCGAATCGGATTTCTTTGGCTTTAAGGGGAATTTTACAATCTGTTCGTTCAAAATTAGCTAGGGCAACCCAACCCCCAGATCCGTGACTAAATCCATGTCAAAGTTAGCGAGATGTTGTCTGATGCCCACCAATGCGGTGGTTTGCTTTCATTTTCATTCAATTTTTTACTGGGTTAGGCTTTTCTTGTACATTTTGCTCCGAATTTCACGGCGATCGGCGTTAATTGCGAGTTGTTACAAAATTTATTCAACGAATCGATCGTCACAAGATTTCACGAGAGCAAACATACAGTACCGTGGCGTCTTCTGAGCTACGTCAAACACGAGAACTGTAATATTAGAGCGCCTTATGCCCTTATCACTCGCAAGGGCGTATTTCTTGATTTTATCACGCATAAACGCAAACAAAACTCCGTTAATAAAGTGCATACTTCAATGTCAGTCGTGTCTGATGTGGGAACGATAGTTTTGTCGATTTTTCTTCTGCAACTTGGACGTTAGTAACACAACACATTAACCCTACCAAAGTCTGATGATCATTTGAATTTTTTCGTCAAGAGATCCCCTATTCCGTCGGATTTGAACCTATCCATATCGTCGATAGCAATTTCCGCATCGACAAATCGCAAATGATTCGCTCCTGCATATCGCACGGTCGATCAATAGCGCATTAGCAGTGGACGACCGATCGACCCGCCTGCTAGACAGATAGATAAATCTCGATCGCGCAGGCTCCCGCACTGTTTGAATATTCAGTCGTTACTGTCACGTGGCGTATTCTTTCGTAATAATACAGCTATCAATCTCCGGACGTGGTGCGATCGCGCCGTAAATATCCAGGAAGATTGCCGGCAGATGCGGCCGCGGCCGGTATTATTGAGCGCGCGTTAGTTCCGTTCCAAATAGTTGTCGCGAGGTAAACAAGCCTTGAAATCGCGCTGGCGAAGTCCGTTTTCTCCTTTGCGATTTCCGATTTCGCCGGTAACTGTGCGGTTCGTGGCAAACTTGGACTTGTACATACTTCTAGTGGTGTAATTAGCGCGAAATGCCGGTAGTCTAATTCTATCATACTTTATGAATGTTTCTACGGTCTTATCTTTATTCTAATCTAAGTTCTGGTTTTCCCAAAAATGTCACAGAAGAACTGTATTGATCGAAACGTGCCAAGCTTGGCGTGTAGGCCGTTCTCGGATGAACTCAGATTTGATATGAACTAAGCGCGATTTTTGTTGTATTACTTTTGCAATTTCTGTAATTCGAATCTAATTTGGAAAAAAAACAAACTGTGTAGCTATAATTCTCATTCAAATCTAGTTGGGAGAAGCTCAAAATTTTCACTGGACATTTACAGGCTTATTTGCGGGGATGATTTTTCAAGTGCTGAAATCATACGCTCTTAGCCATCGAGGGCTAATTTACCAATTAGAATTATAGTTTCAATACTATTTCTCACTGTGAAAGGCTGTAAAACTCGATTGGTTGTAGCACAGCATACGAAACATTTACTACAGAGCTACGCACGTTAGCGCAAATGATATATATATGTGCGAAGTCGCGAGCAACTCGCAGCATTGTAACGAAGTTTAATGATATAGGTATAGGTAAGGCATGTTTTTTCCCACTGAGGCTGTTGTGCGCTGTGTCGTATGTTCGACTATTATCCGTGCAAATTCGCGCAATTCGACACCGAGACGCGAAGCCCCCGGCTTTGATCGTGGAGGCAGGAACGGGTTCAGAGTGGAAAAGCAGCGATAAATACGTGTGGAAATGCGTCGGTGGGCTTTGGTGTTGCAACGGCATTTACGGGTAAAGCGCGATATTCGGTCTTTAGCGCGCTTGCGTTGAGCCGAGTTCTTGTCAGCCGATAAGTGGACTGATTACGTCGGCGTTGATTGGAGTTCTCGGTTTTGTAAAACGTTAGTCGATATGATAACTGCGTGTACTGCGAAAATACCGGGCGAAAGACAAGAACTAAAGCAACTTTTCGTATGGTGAAGGATATTCACCCTGCTCAAGTGTTCAAGCTAATTTCATCAGTCGACGGGATATCAACTATTATTTATCGAAGGAAATTCGTATATTTTCGAATTTCGATATTGCTTACGGAAATGAATGTAATATAAATATAATGTTGCTGACGATTAGCCCTGACGAGCGTCAGCCGAAAATATTCGGGTTCATTTCAATATGAATATATTATTCACTTGTATATTGAAGTTCTGTTCCTCGAAGAAGCTCTTCAAATATAGCGTTCCTATCCATCCGCCCTGTTCGGCGATACGTGAATCTTTAGGTAGCGTGGGAATTGATATCTTACGGATTGCGTCCGAGAAGCGAATGAATTTTCGCGAGTATGTCGACTTGGCTTGGTAATTCATTGCTGATTGTAATCATTACCTCTGCCCGCAAACCAAAAACCTTGTCGCTCACGATAAAACGGCGGTTACGGCCGTTATTGAACTGACGGCGGGATTTTTAATAAGATTGATCTCAAGCGACCAGCCTTGTTTTTCGGCCTGTAAGGTCGAAGGCTCTAATTGCGCAGCGACGTCGTGAAATTGCCGACGGATTGACGGTGTTCTAACGTTTCGAATAGCTCATGTCAAGCGGGTGTAGTCATGAATTTGCGCACTCGGCTCGACGATTTGAACGCGTAAGCATTATGGCGCTTGGAAGAATTTGTTCGTGATTGTCGCGGTATTGCGTTTATTTGGCCATGGTTTGTGGTGACGCTAATAATTTCCGCGAGACTATGATTGTTTGCGCATTTGATTTGATCATTAGGATTTCGGATTGCATTGTTGAATATATTTAGGGCAGCGTGAATGGTCGCCATTTTACCTGTTCTCACGAATGAATTTGAATCGTGAATACACGCGAAGTTATCGTCACGCAATTTTCAGAGCTGTGGCGGCGCTGATGACAATCGCTTTTTACTTTTTGTTACATTATGGCTTTAATGTTGGATTGGTCTATTAGTGCAAATACAAGCTTATTAGGGAATGTTTGTCTCAGCTTTGGCGTGTTTTCAGCTGTCAATGTGTTTCAGGCATTTAGTGTTTGATTCTGCAATTGCTATGATATGGTATATATCAGTGGTCGGGAACCTACGGCTCGCGAGCCATATATGGCTCTTTTGGGTATAAGATATGGCTCTTGGACAAATTTTCAATTTTAAACTTAATTTTATCGATATTGCAGCAACTTGTTAGTACATTTTCTTAACGGCCAGAATAATTATTCTCGTGGCAGCTTAAACATGTATTTGAGAGGTCAAGGCAGTTGCGTATCCAGG